>JFFI01001259.1:0-23949 GCA_001563125.1 Colletotrichum salicis | reverse complement strand
GTTTTTTTTTTTTTTTTTTTTTTTTTTTTGGCTCGGTTCTGCTTCTCTTATCTCGCATGTCTCGCCGTCTCACGAGGAGAAAAGGCGCAGTCCCGCGGGATATGTGTAAGCGTCGATCCAGAAAAAGGTTTTGTGTAGATTTACTTTGCGTTTGCGTGCGGCCGCCGCGCCGGCAGATGCATGTGCGGTCTTCGTCATTGTACCTGGGCCTTATATTTCTTTAATTTTTCTTGCACATTCTACTTCTCTGGCTTTTTTTTCTTCTGTGATGGCCTTGCTACTTGCACTACCGGTAACTTGCATTGCCAAGAATAACTTGCATCGGACATTTTCTTCGTACATTTTTAAATGCGCAGATGACAGTTTTGACACTAGTACCAGAAGATGGGTTGGCTTAAATTTTTTTTTACCACGATTCCCATTAGTAGACGAGAACAGTATTGACATGATTGTTGAAAGATTTGTATCGTAAAGATGTTTATAGGTTATAGTACCTTGATCCTACTCTATTTCGACAAGCTATACAAATACTCGGCCCCCGGTTCCAAGGGTGATAAAAGTGAGGCTCAAAAAACCAATACAATTCGGCTTTTAACCTTATCCGCTGTACGGATACAAAACTCGAAAGGGCCGGACGAAAACTCTCTAAGCTCTAGCGACACCCCCCTTCTTACTAACGCCTTCCTTTGCAACCTTTCCCATACCGATGCCCTTCCTTCGACCCCGAATCACAGCCTCCAACGCTTTGCCGACGGCGGGCATGTCACCGAGCATGGTCAAGTGTCCGCGCTCGGTGCTGACACGCCCACCGCGCACCAGCTCATACCCCTCTGGCAGCTGCGCCTCGCGCGCGAGGACCACGCCGTCCCCGGCGCGGAAGATGAGGTCGTCGTAGGCTTGTGCATGGCAGATGGCCTCGCGACTGCTGACCTTGACGGCGTAGACTGTGGGGACTTCCTTGCCGTAGATAATGCCGAGAGGAGGATATGCGTTGGCCTCTGACAGAGTCGGATCGAATTGTGTTTCCTGACGGAACCGCTTGACCTCGGCGAGGGTACGCTCGAGATAGGCGATATTTCTGGCGCGGTTAGGGGGCGCTGGTGTGCTAGGCGCCCCCTTTGTAAATGGTGATGGTTTGTTGCCATCTATTTGTGGGGTGATGCCTCCTTCGCGGACGTGATCTACTCTCCGGGCTGCGTCGGTCATCGATGGCGGCAAAACGTGATTCTGTTTTTTCTCGCTTGAGCTGCGACTACGGACCGACAACAGAGAGCTGAACGTTGTCGACTTTTCCTTTGGTACTAGTGGGGGCAACGGAGGTTCAATACATGGCGTGAGGCGATATTTGATCCATTCGTTTACGTCGTGAAAATTGATATTGTACTCCTCCTTCGTGTCCTTGTTAACGAAACAGAAGCCGTCGTCGGGCAGAAACACAAAGGATGTTCTGAGTGAGAAGTTGACCTGCGCAGTCAAGATCTTCTCGTTGAGAAGGACTGCGTCCCCGTCTCTCAGTGGTCCCAGGACGTTGACGCACCGCTGAGGTGTACCGACGTAGACCACCCCTGAGAAAAGGTCCGGCCTCTGGTTGACGACGTGGCGGGTGATGAGGCCACCAAGGCTGTGGGCTAAAACAAGAGCGCCTCTGGGCTCTTTCGACTCCCCTTGATTGCATGGCAACTTTTCCAAGAACTCAACCATTTTGCGTGATAGTAAGTGAGGGCTCAGTCTCCAGTCGTAGCCGTAATCATGCAAACGTAACTTTCCTTTCCGAACGTTTTCGCAGGCGGCAATCTTCTTGAACAGCTTCCTGGAGATGTCGATGGGGCCGATATTTTGGAGCATGCCTGATGGAATGATGCGCTCTTCCATTGACTCTTCGTCTTCGGGGTCAAGGCCGACCTCCAAGTCCGCCTTCCTCATGTTGAGTCCGATTTTGACTGGAGCCCATAGTTGGTGGTGCGGAGGCTCTGCTGATCGTAGAATCGAGCCACGGTAACCACCGAGAATCACTATATCCCCAGTCAAAGTCTCCAGCACTCTGTCTAGAGTTGAGAGTCCGTCGTTGTCAACTTTGGGTGCTGGGGCTTCGGGGATGGCCTTGCCCGTTGCATCCTCGTTGAGTTTGAGCGACGATCCAAGTTTGGGTAGGCTTGGCATTTTGAACGTCGGTCTCTCGGGCAGACTGTCTTTGATTGCCTTCATCCTCACATTGGCCATTTCTCTGACATGATCGAACCTGCCATCGTCATCCCCGATTGAAGATGTGCGGGATAGTGAGTGATACAGCAGCGAGTCATCGGATGTAACTCGCCTCAAAACGCGTGGTCTTGTGGTAGATGGTCTCCCAGATGATACGGACGGGCGATTACCGGATGCTTCATTGGCCATCGTTTGCGCACGAGGAAGGCCTTCGGCGCCGCTGGAAATGGCAGTTGTGTTGTTATAAGGCCTTCTGCTCTGAGCCAGGGGAAATTTCCGCTGTTCAGTCGTCGTCATCGTCGGTCTCGGTTCCGCCTTCTCTGCGGCGGCATTAAAGAAAGATAAGGAGTTGAAGATTGCTGAAGGAGCCGGGAACGAAGAGAAAGCATTCGAAAACTTCTTTAGCGCATCGGCTCCCGTCGATGATGAGCGTTTGTGTCTGGTTTGACCAAAGGACACGGATTCGAGAGCGCTCTTGGGCGCTTCACCATCCCCACCACCAAATATCATGTTCCGTGGACTTGACTGCCATGGTGAAGGCAGGTCTTCCTTCGGGGCTGGCCTAGCTTTTTGGAGCTTTTGAGACTCTCGTCTCCGAGGCGGCGCTGGCGAGATGGGTATGTCCGACTCGGTCTCGAAATTGGTAGGGATCTCATCGGGGAAGGGCGTTAGTTCTGGCGAGCTAGCGGAATCGTCACTACTCGTAATGCCAGGCAGGAAGAGCCCGGACGACTTCCTCTCTCTCTCCAATGCAGCAGCCTTCTCAGCTTTAGATGTTTGTGGTAGAGTGAGTCGAGTTGCAGCAACGCTCAGTGCAGGTTGCATGACGGACTGGGCGCCATCCTGGTCATCGTCACCATAAACCGGATCTTCAGACGGGACCTTTTTTAGAGTCGGAGACGGAGACATCCTTCTTTCACTGACGCCTTCTTTTAGAGACATGGCCACCATCGCAAACTTTCCCGTCAAACGTGCTGAGAAATCGAGTTGTTGAATCGCGAGGCGTATAAGAGTTATAAAAGTCGCAATTTGCAGCCGGGCGTTCCGGGTGTTAGCTCAATGGCACATGCTCAATGGCCTTTTTGGGAAGAGTGAGAGTGGACACCAGTCGGTGCTGCACCGAGGTCAGTACGGGAGATTGACCTGAACAAGAGGCCAAAACCGACACGGCGAGGTAAAAGAGGACCTCAAGAGTCTGGGGGAAAGCTGGGTCAAGGGCTATGTAACCCAGTAAATGGGAAAGGATAGAAATGTGCCTTGCTGATGTGTAGGGCCTTTAGGTTGTGTGTGTGACGAGATGGTGGTGTTTGGAAACGATGATTCAGTACAACACTCCGATCTGAAAAGATGTAGATTCGGCAATGACGAACCAGATAACTGGAGCAGGGGTAGGGAAGCACCGCGTAGGTGATATAAAGAAAAAGAAGCTAGCGGTAGTAGGGTGCGTAAGGTAGTCGTACCTTTCTACTTAGAAAAGCAGTGTACCTAACCGCGTATCTATACGGAGGGCAATCCACGTGTGTCCACTTGTTCCCGTCCTACCTATCCGTAAGGACTAAGGAATGTACCTTACGTTTGACGTGCGTGCGTGCCTTGCCTTGACAGAAAACTCGATGGAGGAAAGGCAAGGTACCACCCTCGCCTCAGTCCGAGGTGTGGGTAGTAGCCAACACACACATACACACAACCTGAAGGCTGGAGCACGGAAGGGAAGCTTGCTGATGTTCTTCCCGCAGCGTACCGTAGTAGTTGCGTAGACGGTAGGTGCTAAAGACCAAAAGTCTGATATGCACAGAGCTGCGCCTCCCTCGCCCGGGAACCAGGGGCATCCTTTCTCGGTCGTACATCGTATAGATCTCCGTCAGGAAGGGGCTCAGGCTCGCGCTGCCAAATATCGAAAGTGGTTAGACTAGAGATCGCTGTGTGTTCATCTCACTGCTGTTTCTTCCGCGCTCGACCGACATTTGCTTCGCCATAACCGGACCGTCCTTTCTGTCAGAGAGGCACGGAAAACGGCAATTAAGGGAAGGTTGTTGCGCGGACAGCTGTGCTTTTGCTCTGTCAAGGCCAGTGTGTGGGATGTGGAAGAAGCCATGGACATTCTCTTTTCCTTCTTCGTCTTCGTCCTCGTCTTCTTCTCCGCCGTTGCGCTGTTTTGAATCAGGGGCGCTTTGGCCGATCCAATTGCATGGGTGTACCTGTCCCGCGTCCAGGTAGAGGCTACGATTCATTGACTGAGCGAGCGATGCTTGTTTTTAGGTGTAGTGGTCAGCGGGCGTATCTTTTTCCCAAGGTTCTTGCTTACCTATTTCTTCTGCCCCTAAGGTACAGAGTAATGCCACTGACATAATCACATGCGCCGTCTGAGTGTTAGCTTCTGGCCCACCATGTCTTAGCCACCAATTGGAACCTGCGTCATTGGCTAATGCTCTTGGCCCACTTGGTCGGCCGGCAGCAGCGGACCCTGCGGCACCCGATGATCCGGCATTGCCATGTCGATCGGCCCAACCTAAGTCAGCTTGTCAGGCTTGCCCGTCCTATCGATTTTGCTGCTTGACTTTGATGCCTATAATTGTGGAGGGGATATGGAGAAATGCTATCAGCACCAACGGGTAGCAGGAGTGTAGAGCAGGAGTGTAGGACGACAGGGAGGACACTAATTTCCCATGTGTCGACATAGACATCCATCGTCGATTCACCATGAATGCATAAATTTGATCCAAGTAAATGTATCTAGGTATGCCTCTTTGCCTAAGATGCCTGCCTGCTTAGAGACTTGAGTACGGTGCTTGAAAAACATACCCTCGGGTATCTGAGAACATGCGGATATAAGGTGTTCTTAGCAAAAGTAAGCTCGGTCGAATGGCCTGATGGTAACCTCAAACTTGCAAGCTTCGAGGTTCGAGGATTCAGATTGGCCTGCTTGGACGTTCTATGGTGATTCCAGATTCCAGATTCTTGCTTGGGCTGATGTGCGGTGCGCCCGACGCAGCAATCTCTCCCGAGCCAGCCAGCACAAAGCACGTTTCTACCTTGCGCTTCGTGGCTTCCAATTCCACCCACGGACGGAACTGGAGCCTCAGTGCTGTTTGGACTTTGGACTTTGGCCTTTCCATTAGAAAAGAATTCTTATCGCCCCACTAATTGCCAGACACATCTGCAGGTGCAGCTAGAGACCTTTACCCACGCTGCACCTGCGTCTCCCGAGGTACCTTTGTACCTATGAGGGACGTCATTGCTGGGCCAAGCTGCCAACCCAATGGAAATGGAAGCCTCACCCGCCCGCGGTCGCGACTGCTACCGAATGTCGGCCCGGCTTCAATGGCGCACCCCTGCCCCGCGAAATCCAGTGCATCGTCTGCGATTTGCAAGTACTTCGTACGGAGCATGGAGTACGTAAGGCAAGGTACCTACCTATCCTCCAACATCCAGGTAAGGACAAGGTAGCTCAAGGAGGCTTAGACCAAACCGCCTCGCCGAACAGATTCCCCAACGTCCTGTCACAAATACAAACAAAACAGTTCTCGAGCTTCGTTTCCCACCCTCCATTACTATTGTCGTCGTCCCATGCATTGCCCTGTTTGTTGAGCTTACTCTTTGTGCTCCCCCCCCCGCGGCTGGCCTCGTCTCGCAAACATTCCTCCGGACTCCCTGATCTCCTCCATCTATCCGAGCCGTAGAATAATCTCCGAAGCTATGACTACCCTTGAACCTCGCCAACCTTACACCGACGCCGAGCTGCGCCAGCTGTACCCTCCACAGCTCAAGCTCCAGCTCGTGCAGATCCTCCTCCGCCATGGCGAAAGAACTCCCGTCACGTCTCGATTCTCCAACACCGGCCTTCCAGAGTACTGGCCCTATTGCAGTGTCGTTCGCCACCTCCGAGATGCTGTTCTCGACCCGGATACCGGTAAATACTCATACCTCGATTGGAAGAGGCGTCTCGAGGGATTCGCTTCTCATGACAATCCCGTAATCATTACCGGCCCCAATGGCGAGCTTGACGATATCTGTGATCATGGCATGCTTACGGACCGCGGCCGAGAAACCACGCACCACCTTGGAAGACGTTTTCGTGATCTCTACGTCGATCGGCTCGGCTTCTTGCCTGCAGACCTCACCGACGCGGAGTCTCTGTACCTTAGGTCTACGCCAGTCCCGCGAGCTCTGGAGTCTCTCCAACAAGCCATCTCTGGCCTGTATCCAGCCAGGCACCGGGCACCTCATCTCCCCGCGCTCACAATCCTAGGGCGCGTACCACCAGACGAGACTCTCTTTCCCAACGAAACCCACTGCCGGCGATTTCGTATTCTCGCCCGTGCTTTCGCCCAGCGGACTGCCGACCGATGGAACAATACTCCAGAGATGGCCTACTTGAATAAGAAGCTCGGGAAATGGTTGGAAGAAGGTCAGCCCATCGCAGTCGATTCTAAGCCAAGGTTGAGCGGTATCATGGATACCATCAATGCATCACGCGCACACGGCCCGAAGACGAAGCTACCCTCGGAGTTCTACGATCCCAAGGTACTTTCCATCATCGAGAGAATTGGTGTAGAAGAATGGTACAGCGGGTACGGCGAGAGCCAGGAGTATCGCACGCTTGGCATAGGTGGCTTAATGGGCGATATTGTTGCTCGTATGGTCGGAAGCGTCGAACACAGTCCGGCAGACGGAGCATACGAGATCAAGCAAGCCAGTGCAGCTCCCAAGCCCATCAGATTTGGTATGAGTGGCTGCCATGATACTACCCTCGCGGGTATACTAGCCAGCCTGGGTGCCTTTGGTCCAGACAAATGGCCTCCTTTCACGAGCCATGTCGCTGTTGAGATGTTCCGCGATTCCAAGGTCCCACCAAGTCAAACGCAGACACTCAAGAATGGGAGCTGGTTCGGCTCATGGTTCTCCGCCGGCCGTGCTGGCACAACGGCGCCTGGTGCGGCTCCGCCAGGCATTGGTCGTAAGCCGACCCCTGCATTGACAGATGCCGAGAGGAAGCAGCTAGATGGCTACTACGTGAGGGTTCGGTACAATGACGAGCCGGTGACTATCCCCGGCTGCAAGGCTGCTGGCAACCATCTTGAAGGCGATGAGTCCTTTTGTACTCTGGTAAGTTTCCAGACCCCGTTTGTGAAATGATTGCGCGTAGCTGACCTGAGCCTAGGCCGCTTTCAAGTCTATTGTCGACAGGTACACACCTGTTGACTGGAAGAACCAGTGCCGTGGGAACACTGATGCGTCCGCCTTCCCTATCAAGCCGGAGCCGGCAGGATATTAATGATTGCCATAACCGCTAAGTGTTACTAAGTTTATTGTCGAGAGAGAAAGTAGTGATAATTGCTTCATAGGATAGAGGAGAAAGTGTTTTGTCCATAGACAAGTGGCAGGTCACTGGACCCCGAGTAGTGCCACGCTTTACATAGAACCATAGCTTTTCTGTTAAATTTCTCCTTTTTCGTTGATGGCTGTTTCGAGTGTGTCGGAGACCATCCTTTCACGGGCGAGGTTATGTACTCGTGTTACATGTCTGTTTAGAAGTAGAGATATTTGACATTTATGGTCAGGACTCTAATACAGGGTCCCTTAATCCAGAAGCTCCTGTTTTTATCAAAGAGCATAGGGGCTCCTGTAATAACGCCTGATGTAATCGCAGGTTGTTCGTGTTAAATGAAACGTCGTCTTCCGTCATCTTGCGCAGTTTCGCGCTTGCCATGATCGGACTTTGTACGTGCCAAGAGCTGGAGGGGGCATCTCGGCATCTGATATATCCCAAGAAGCTACTAGGGCTGAGATGCTTCCTGGTGGTGTGAATGCCAGCCTTAAAATGCATGCTCGGACATTGAACGAGTGACATCTGCACGCCTTACGCAGGTTAGTGCCCTTGAGCTATGCCCGGATTGCGCTAGACGATGAGCATTGCGATTGTTGCAGCCCGTAAGGCTAATGAATACGAGGTTATTGTCCCTTGCTTCACTACCTTCGGGGGATGAAATGTGGCGGTGATCTTCGCGTCGAGTTGTTGGATATAAGTCAAGTGTGGAATGGGACGGCAATGTAAGTGGGTTGTTCTTCAACAGGTAAGAATGGCTCTCTCTGACAAGCCATACATTGCCTCAGATAGAGCGCACGCGGATTGATGAAGAACGACGAATTTATAGGATGTTCTCAATGATTAGATATGGCGGGGGTGTGGTAGTTTAGGAGATGATGATGATGATGATGATGATGATGATGAATAGAACTAGCTTGTATGAGAGTAACGACAAGTCGTCAGAAATCACCTCTCTACCTTAGGACACGTTCAATTTTATTGGACAATGAAGCTATGATCTTCGACGCAGAGTTCCCAAGACTCGATACTTTCCTCCGTCAATTAGCGTCTGCAATGATTTTCTTTAGGTACTCAAGGAGAGACATTCAATTAAGAACGGGAAATCGAGAGGCCTGTGTCGTCGTTGCGGGAGGCCGCCAAGAGGCGCAGAACGCGCCAAACGACAGGTCATAGCTCCAGACATCGCGGGGTAGGCTGTCTCGAAATAGCCAAGCTCCAAGACGACATTCAACGACAGTCTACAACAAAGACAGGTCGGTATCGTCTCCAGCCAAATCAAAGACGCCGTCGCGCCGGGAGCTCTCCTCTCTGGCCGGGGTCCGTCGAATCGCCGGGCGCACGTGGAGACACAGTTGGACCAGCTACGCAGTTAGCCCAGCTGCAGGTAATATCGCAAACCTCAGCTGTTGATAGTGTTGTAACTGTTGTTGGCACTGGTTCGGAGCGAGTTCTGCACCTTGAGAGCGCGCAGTTACCCCCTGTCGAGCTGGCGGGTGGGGTACCGCCGTACTATTACCGGAGTCTAGGCCGATCCACCGTCTCCATCCAACCATTGGATGCACGGGTGGGGTTCCAGTTGACGTCGCCGACAGCGCCGAATCCATGGTAGGAAGTCCCATCTGTCCCATTCTTCCGCTATTATTTTGGGGAAGGAAATGGACGGGAACATGGCGAAAAGGGAAAGGGGGAGCCCGATTCGTCTCAGTTCACATCAAAGCACCGCTTTGCGATGTGCCTGCTTCCAGTCTCCAGACCAATGTGATGCCATGCCGAAAAAACCGGGCAGGTCTACCTAATGTGCAACTACAGCAGGAAAAGGACGCCAGCTCTCTCTTGGTACCGTCCCATGTTTGCTCAAATCAGGTTTCTTGGCAGAGCTAGTGCCGCCAAAGCTCTGTGAGCTCGACACCTTGAGTACCTACCTACCTTAGCTGTGGCGGGGTACCCGTACGACGACGACCAGAGACATCCAGAGTAGTGTCACCGGCTTCCCTGCGGATGAGACTATTGCGTGCCTTGCTCGCACATCATCGCTGGCACGTTGGCGCTGCCGACACGTCAACTGCAAGTTCCAGTACGCCCGTCAGGATGGTGCTTCTCGATCCCACCTTTCTGTTCGAGGGATGCGTAGATGTGTCTCCGGAATGACGACATAACGGTGGACCAGGCGCCATGTACCCGTGTAAGCAACTCCGTACCAGACTTCGAGATGATAGGTAACGCCTTGGTTGCTATCCATTCTTCACCCACGACAAGACGCAAAAGACGGCATTTGCTCTCACTCATGACGGTGCTTGCCGGGCTGACCGTGAACCCTTCCTTCTCCTTCGCCCGCACAGGAGGGGAAAAACCAAGGATCTCGTCGACTATAGTCCACTTTCATACAGTTCCATCCCGCAGCCTGGTCCTGCTCTGCCCGCTTGGCCATCTAAGACACACCCCTCCAGAGCTGAAGGGACAACATCTTGGCCTAGTCCGACTTGGTCCTAGGACACGCATACCACAAGCGCTTCTCTAATTGACGTGCCAAGTGGCGCAACATGGTCCAACGTCTCCCAGATTACCACCCCATGGTCCCCATCCCCTTCAGCTAGACAAGGCAAAGACCGGTTTCTCTGAGTGACCAAACAAGCTTCCTACTACACCTCTCGTTCCTTCTTTCCCGGCCCCCAACTCCCGAGTCCCAACAGGCGGATGACGGGGTCCCAGGTATGGCGTAAATGTGCGTCTTCCTAGCGTGCGACCCTCGCTCGATGGACCACTACCTTGTCGATCGAGGAGGGTCCCGGAGAGGCCTACGGGGATGGTTGGAATAACAGGGTCCAACGCATGTGAGAGTGTAATTGGCATCATGGCACAGCCTGAAGTTGATCTGGACTCTTAAATACCCTTCGACCCCTCAATCTCATCGAGTGTAATCATAGCTTATAGAACCATCTCATCATCATCCCCATTCCAACTCATCTTACAACCAAAAACCGCCTCCCAATCTTCACACAGCAATCATGTCTTACGGCGGCAACGACGATGTAAGTGATATAGCTAGTACACAATACCCGAGCCTCCCTCACTAACAATGTCCCCAGTCCAACTACGGTTCCTCCCGCAGGGACAACGAGGACAGCTACGGCACCTCTGGAACCACTGGCGGCTTCGGCTCCTCCACCCGCGACAACGAGGACTCGTACGGCTCCTCGCGCCGTGACAACGACAACGACAACAGCTTCGGCTCCTCCGCTCGCCGCGACAATGACGACTCGTACGGCTCTTCCAACACTGGCCGCAGCGCCAACGACTCCACCTACGGCTCTTCCCGCAACGACAATGACAACAGCTACGGCTCATCGACCCGCCGTGACAACGAGAATGACAACAGCTATGGCTCATCGGACCTGAGCTCGTCTCGCAAGGACAACGACACCTCTGATAGCTACGGCTCCTCCCGCAAGACAGACAACGACTCCTATGGCTCCGGCAACAAGATTTCGTCCTACGGAGACGACTCCACCTCCTCCAACCTCGCCGGCGGCGACTCTCTGTCGTACGGCAACACCAGCTCCAGCCGTCGCGACAATGACAACTCGGATAGCTACGGCTCCTCCGGCAACACAGGCTCCTACGGATCCTCCCGCAAGGATAACGACAACGACAACGACAACAGCTACGGCTCCTCCACCACCCGCCGTGACAACGACGACAGCTTCGGATCGTCAGGTAACACTGGTTCCTACGGCTCCTCCCGCAAGGACAACGACACCTCGGACAGCTACGGCTCATCCGGCAACACGGGCTCCTACGGCAGCAGCAGGGACAATGACACCTCTGACTCGTACGGCAGCAGCAACAACAACAAGAGCGGCGACAGCAAGGTCGGCAAGTTCCTCGAGAAGGCGGGCGACTTGCTCAACAGCGATAAGCTCGAGTCCAAGGGCCAGTCGAAGCGGGAGAACGCAGGGTACGGTAATAACAACGATGACTACTAGATGCTCCTAGTAGCTTTCTCGTGGGCTGTACCGGAATGTTTGTGGTGGAGAATATTACTCTGTCTTGAAGAGGATGCTTCTTGTGTGGAAGCCCTCTCTCATCTTTGATGATGATTATGCACTAGCGAGCTCTGAATGAGACATTAATACCATTTTAACACTGCCTATGTCTTTGTTGTTAGTATCCGTAAGTGAGCAATCGTGTGAAGTGCCCGACTATTAGCGTTGAATACTTGACGTTTTTCGATTTCGGCACTTTACTCGCCCATGCCGCTTGAGATCGAGCTATGCCATGTGTCCACACCAAAATCTCCAGCGAGCCAGGGTGATTGATCCGATGACGAGTGAGCTTTGTATGAGACAGTGAAAGTCACAACCTGATAAGGATGCTCCAACTTTGAATGCTCATAATGCTATGCTATGGAAACACCCAGGCCCTTTCACGACATCCCCCCTCTCAAGAGAAGAATCACAAAACTCAGGTCAACTTCTTGGTAACCCTCACAAGAACAACCCCATCCGTCAGCCGTCCCTCGCAATCCATGAGATGCACGAACCGATACCCAGCCCTCAACCGATCCAACCTCACCGCCGCCCACGCAGCTAAATCGTCCCGCCCAATCTCATCGTCCCTAACGGTGAACCTCACAAACGTCAACGCCTCCACCACGCCCGGCACACTGGAAAACTGCAACGCTTCGCCCTTGAAGTCCGGGTCGACGCCGCGGCTCGATTTCGTCTTGGCCTTGAACTCGCTCTCGCGCTCGCGGCCGTCGTCTTTGATGTGCGCGCCCGGAAGACGCTCTTCGGGAGACTCGACGTGGATTTCGACCTTGACGTAGGGCTTGAAGCCTGAGATGCGGGTGTCGCCGGGCGGGAGGGGCAGGTTTTGGGCTGCGAGGACGTCGATTTGGAGGTCGAGGCTTTTGTAGGTGATTTGTGGGGTGGGTGGTGCTGGGTCTGGGGTTGAGCCAGTTTTGAGGCATCGGTACCCTGTGGGTTGATGTTAGTTTCAATGTTTTTTGAGAGATGACGAGACTGAAAACGTGGGACAACTGGAAGAAAAGGAGAACCAACCCTCCGGCTTCAAAACATAACCCTTGGTACCCGCAAACATGCCCTCGTTGAGCATCATGCCCTCGTCCCAGTTCTGCCAGTTGAGCGCGACAATCTGGATGCCCCTCCGCCAAAAGACGGCCGCGTCAAGGTTGGATGACCCGATGCGCAGGCCCGACGGGTACGCGCGCATCAGGTAGTGCCGGTTGTGGTTGAAGAGCGCGTCGCCCTGCTTCTCGTGCACCTCCATGACGCCCTTCTCCGACAGCGAGAAGATGTGCGTCGGCATCGAGGCCTCGGGCTGCGCGAGGGACTTGAAGGACACGCCGCGGGTGTAGACGCCCAGCCTGCTGAGCGCCTGGATGATCTTGGAGGGTTTCGTGGCCTTTTTGCTTTTTGGTGGTGCTGCCGGCGGCGTGGTCTTGCCGTCTTCTTCCGAGTCGTCTTCCTGTGCGTCGGTTGCGCCTGCAATCGGCGGCGGCGCGTACTTGACCTTCACGAGGATCTTGCCCATAAGGTCCGCGGGGCGCGGCAGCTCGGGGGCGTCTACGTCGGGGGTGGGGACGAGCAGGCCCGCCCACGTGTCCTCCATGATCTTCACCATGATCTCCTGCTGCTCGGCGCTGCAGTGCACCTCGAGACTGACGATAAGGGGCGTGTCAGCCGAGTGAAAGCCGTAGTCGCGGATCGTCTCGCAGACGTGCCGGAAGGGCACCTCCTTGGTGAGGGTGTAGCCGTGGAAGACCTGGGGCTCGATGGGGAACATCCTCGGCGAGGGAGTCTTCTGCAGCGGCGGTGGTTGCTCCGTTCCGACTGACATTTCCTTCGGTGTGGCAGCGGCGGTGGCGGTAGTGCTCCCGGTGGCAGGGACGGAGGCGGGAGCGGGAGCGGGAGCAGTAGCGGGAGCGGCAGCAGTACCGGCTGACCGAGCGGTAGCCGTCTCCGTCGGCGGGCTCGTAGACTTTTCAATCCTCTCATCCATCTTCTTCCCCAACGAAGTCTTCTCCAGCCTACTCGCCAGAGAACCGGGCATCTTATCCTTGAGCATCGCAAGCTTGCTCCTCTTCTCCTTCTTCGGCTTAGCTTGACCCGAGGTAGCAGCCGCAGCAACGGCCTCCTCATCACTGCTACTCACCGAGGTACCATCCTCATTGTCCGAGTCATCGCCGTCCCAGACGTCAATCTCGATGCACCGGCACCCCCTCACCAGCACGTTCCTGTACGCGTCGGTGCTCGACTCGCTGTACAGCTGGTTTCCCGTCAAGTAGGTGTTGTGGCTGGAGCTGATGAAGTAGCTCGAGAGAGGGTACGACAGGTCCTCTTCGTGGACGGGGCGGGTGATGGCCGAGGCGGACGAGGTCATGTAGTTGAGGAAGCCGTTGAAGTCGAGATCCTCTGGTGGTGCTGCCGCTTCAGACGTGTTGGCCACTAGGCACTCGGGCGTCTCCTCGGCCTGGACGTTCTTGACAAACGAAGCGATCTGCTCCTTGTGCCACTTCTTGTCGTCCTGGCCGGCGTGGACGTTGAAGATCTTTGTCAGGTGCGGTATGACCGAGTCGCCGAGCGTCTTGACGGTGCGCTCCGTCTCGCTGGCGCCACCGCCGGCCTGGTACCGCAGCGAGGGCTTGGAGGGGTCCAATGTTGCGGACACGATGGTACCCTGAGGCGGCGGGGGAGCTGCCGGTGCTGGTGCTGTTGGTGCTGTTGTGTCCGCCATGATCTGTTTTGGAGTGGTGATGACTTTGATGAGGCGGTGAGGAGGAGGAGAGAGAGAATGGGTGAGAGAAGATGCAGAAAGGGTGTCTAGGAATATGTTTGCGATGAAGAAGAGTGAGAGAATAAGAATAGTGAGACAATGGCTGATGCAAGCTGAACCACGAGATACAATCCGCGTCTCGTGTCCCGGTATCAATCAGCCACTAGGCATAGGTAGCGCGAGCTTGTGATACTGCAGAAAAAAAGGGTAAAGAAGGTTCCCAAGTTGAGAGAGCTACCGGAGCTACGTAAGTCAAGCCAAAAAGCCAAGCTACCCTACCTACCTACTCGGCTCGCTATCCCGAAGGTCCTACTGTGAATATGTGGGCAGTACGTCAACCCGCGCCCCAAGCTCCCTTCCCCAGCAAACCAAGAGGTCCAGTCGCTGCTTTCCGTGGGTGATGATCCACGGGCAGGGACCTAGGAAGAAACGCCATGAGAGGAGGAACAATCTTGGTTTTGACCCGCTACGCCGCTTGGGCAAAAAATAGAAAATCCAGTTACGTTTCAGCTTGGCAAGGGTGGGATACGGTCAGAGGCTGGAGCTGAGTGGCTCTCCTTTTTTTCCCTCTCTCCAGGGGACCGGTATAAAGTTCGCTCGAGCTCTTCAAACTGGGCATCGAATCGTGGCAGCCTGTGAGGTAGCGGGGAGAGGACTGGGAAGTGGTGAGCTGAGGCGTCCAGTGACAGTCCCCCTTTTCCCCCCATCCCATGGATGATGTGGGATGTCGTCACAGGGCTCTTTCTAGCGGTAAAGAAACAGAAGCAAGAACCCAAGCCCAGAACCTCACCGCAACGAACCCAACCCCTGGGACCTTCTTATCGATAGTGTCAACCCCGCCAAAAATCGATCCCCTCATTTTGTTAGTGCCGGGTCTTTTCGTGTGTAACATTATCCCTGTATCCTCTAGCTTCCATCGTCATCTTTACCAAGTCGCTGCTCATGAAATCAACTTAGCGATAATTAGGTATAGTTTATTTGTATCCTCGATATCATTTGGAATTACACGGAATCTCTAGTTCTTTCCTCGAGTCCCTATGTCCGTGCCTAATACCATACGAGCATAAGTATCTGGGACGGCCCGCACCGGCTCGTGTGGGCCAAACTCATGCTCGCACTTGCGTTCATCCTGGCTCACCTCATCTTTCAGATTCATCTGGTGTGAAGGTACGGGTACGTATAACCTGGTCACTAAATGCTCAGCTCGCGTATACCAAGATCATATATATATCTTCAATTTTCATATAATATAGTTCGCTTATAAATGTCGTCAGGTCATAAGGCGTGATAGCGATAGTTTACACAAAATCCATCCACCATCCTACCCACCATCTATATACCCACCTCTTCAGAATCTTAAATCGTTCTCTCTCAGTTTCCTTTTTCATCATTGGTGAGTCATTCTCACAAGGCTGCTGCAACCCCATCGCCCATCATGGCCGTATGGGCGACGTGACTGACGTCCATGTATTCGCCTTGCTCATCGTCCGCTTTCTCATCATGGCCATGATATCCGCCTCCATGTGCTCAATGTTCCTCTCCAGATCGGCGTCCTCGACAGCAAACTGGCCCTCGCGCCGCCTGTCAAACACGATCCACCCGCCGACGATGAAGATTGTCAGGGGCACGGTGATTGCAAAGTACACCCACAACTCCTTGGAGATGACAGGGTCCGCGTCTACCCTGAAAGTCAGCAAACAAGAACCTTTTGATAAGAAATACCTAGTCCCCTATGCCGAGATCGCTGTGTTGATATGACAAGAAAACTGCACCGCTTACCTTTGGCAAAGTCGAAGAACGTCATGCTAAAGACAGATGCGAGAAACGTGCCGGGGAGGAACACGGCACCAAGTAGCGAGATAGTCTTCATCGCCGTGCTATCCCGCTTGCTGGCATGCGCCAGTCGCCGCTGCTCACCAGCCATCTGGAACTGAATCTTGGACTCTCGCTGGGAAAGCAAGTTATACAGCTGTCACAGCTATCAGCATTCCACCTTGAACAAGTAGTATGCAACGTTAGGGTGTCGAGACAACATACCGCACTACGCTGAATGTGCAACCTCTCCAACGTCGTCGCCTGATAATTCTCGATACCCGTCAACTTCAAGCTGTAAAACTGCAACCGCGCCACCATACTCCGGTGAAGCTTATCAATGAGCGGCGTATCGTGCTCCTTCGGCACCTTCTCCTTGAACTTGACCAGCCCAGCATCAATCTCCTTGACAATAGCCTGATACGCCTGCGGCCGCTTCCAGAGCACCTGGCTATGACACTCGACGAGATCACGACTGATGGCGTCAACCTCGAGGTGCCCGTCCTGGCTGACATACCCTTCCTCGTCCTCAATCTCGTTGCGCATGCTGACGGCGTGCTCCAGCTTCCGCAGCCAGTCGCGCGCGTCGCGCTGCTTCTGGTCCGTCGTCGACGACAGGTCGTGCGAGAGGATGATGATGGGGAGGAGCATCGGGTGACCGACCTGTTTGGCGCAAAAGGTGAGGTGCTGGATGGCGGCGACGATATCGGAGCTCGGGGTGCCCTTGACGTAGCCCGACGTGATGCCATTGCTGAAGCAGTGGGAGAGCATGAGCTCCCACCCGCGCGTCTTGCCCTTCTTTCGGACGTCGGACTTGCGGAAAATGATTTCTGGACAGTTCGATTAGTTCTGTTGACGCTTCTTTCTCGATTCAATAAAAGAGGATAACACCAACGCAGAGTGGGATCTTCGTCGTCCTGGTCATAGGCGCACCAGAAAAAGGGGCCGACGACACTGGTGCCCTCAATGGCTCTGAAGGGCAGTCGCATAGCCCGGACCATGGACTCGTATGCATCTGCAGTGAAGGAGATGGTGTGAGGCGTAAATGTGTCCTTGTGCTTGGCATTCTTTTGCAGCCTGGGATGGGTCAGTTCGAAGCCGTACTCTGGGCATGAAAGGTGGGGAATTACGAACACCAATCGAATGCCATTGAGCAATTTGACACCCTCTCTTAGTTTCGGTGGCTCAAAAGCGCCCTGTCAGAGTTACAATGTCAGTCGATGACAGTTCTCATCAATCTCACCGAGCGTGAGCAACGGTTACACGGTCCTCGTTCATACCCGGCGATGAAGGAAGTTGTCAAACTCATCCATGGTCAAAGGGTGCTCCTCGCACGAATTATAAAAAGGATCCTATCAATTGGGTCAGTCTAGCTCATCAACCACACAGCTGTGCCAGGGGCTCTCCATGCTGTTCCTCTCTGATCGTTGGTTGGACGCGTGACTAGCAAACTCACCGAGTAGTTGAGAACCTCGACATAGTGCGTTGCCTCCGAGACTTGGCGGCACTTGCTGACATGTTCGCGGAACATGTAGTCGTCCATCTTGAACCAATTGAGCCGTTACCCGGGCACAGCTTCGGTACAATTAATCCACGGGATAAGGGAGGAAAAGGCAGAATAACAGCAAGGCTACTCCCAGGAAACGAAAAGAGAGAAAAAGAAAAAAGAGGTTTGGAGGCTCCTGCAGGTCGAGTTCATGGCTCCAGACCGGGCTCCTTTCATAAAGCCGCGCCCAGCCCCGTGACTTTGCACCATGTCTGCAGCAAGAAGCAGTAGGAGCGGTGGTTCTTTTCGGGGCCAGATCCAGTCCGGCCCATGCAACAATCTGCACTCCAAAGTAACCCACCTTGCAATTGGTCGAATTGACAGTATCCGTACGGATTACCACAACCTCAATCCCCCGGTGAAATCGCTCACTGGATACACTCACCTTGCCACAGCTTGACAGCGCATGTCAGGCTTGTTAGCAAGGGGAGGATTTCGGGGATTCGAGCGGGTTTGCTCATATCGCCTACCAAAGCTTGAAGCCTCTAATCCCCCTCTGAAATTCAGAATCAGGACTGGGCTAGCACTAAGGTCCCCTGAGCGATGGAGCCGACCCGACGACACTTCGTCCCGCGGCCCCTGCCACAATCCCCGCACCTCCACTCTGTCACCGCCAGAACGAACCGCTGTTTCTCTCTGCATTAATAGGCTCAGATAAGGGGCCCATTGGAGCTTGTTTAGACGCTTAGCTCACCCAAGCGTGGGGGGAGGTGGGCGATTTCATAGAGCTGCACAGAATATCCGTAGGATCGCTCTTCTCATCCACATGCCCGCACAAACCTAACGTCGATGACAGCAGCATCACGCACATCCGACGGGAATGCAGATACGCAGATCATGTATGCATGATGCTGCAGCAAAGCTCCTGCTTACCCGAAAGGCATCACGACCGTCAACCTTTGAAGGCCGGAAATCTTATGCACCGTTGCACATGTTCTGGCCAATCTCCACCTAAACGCCCTGAACATCTCCGTCTAGGCCCATCTCATTTGCCAAGGATTGCATCCGGCGGCCTCCATGGGTGGTACCACGACACCTTAAAGTCCGAAGCTCTGTCGCCAAGCCATTTGGAAAATAATCGTTGTTAGGTATTGATGTAACCAAGTGATACGGTCACAAGTCTGCTCTTCTTGCGCTTTGCCATCTTTCCAGGACCGTTTGAGCCTTCAACCCAATGCCCCCCCTCGTTGCTTACCTTTTTGTTTTCCAAACCGTCGACCAGGCGCCCAAAGCACTGCAGACATCCCTATCGAGACTCTGGCGTCTGCCAGACACCATATACTATTCAAACACTGCTCGTAGACTGAAGCCCACGAGTACACCTTTGCTGGCAGCTCAACTTTTGCTCAGGCGAAACATTAGAAATCGGTAAAAAGATGGCCGTATCTAGAGCATAGCGTTAGTAGAGGTCCTGTCCCATCACCTCAAGAAGAACTCACTCGTCATGTCCGGCTGAACCGTATCGTTCGGGATCCTCGGGGTATCTGTCAAACTGGCTGGCATCACCGGCGCCGGCCTTGACTGGGGGGGTGTACGGCGCATCAATGTCCTTGCGAGCCAGCCTGTCCCACGTGACCTCGGTGAACCACGGGTGGTTCTTGACATCGTTTGGACCAGCATACAGGTTACCCAACCGCTTGGTGAGATCTGCTGTAATGAGCTTCTCCAACAGATCCTGCGCATCCGGGTTGATATAGGCAGGGTATTTCACCTTGCCCTTGAGGATGTTTTCGTAGATCTTCATTGGTGACCCGCTGTCCCAAAACGGCGTGTATCCGCACAGCATCTCGTATATCAAGATTCCAAGAGACCACCTAAGACCGGGGTTAGCAATTGTGAAAGGACTGCAACCTCTTGTGAAAAGGCCACCTCACCAATCGACGGATTTGTTGTAGCCCTTGTTCGAGACTACCTCGGGAGCCAGGTAGTCTGGAGTACCACAAAGCGTCCATGTCTTGTCCGGCACTCGCTTGGCGAAACCAAAATCTGTTATTTTAAGGTGTCCATGTCGGTCGAGCAGCAGGTTCTCTGGCTTGAGATCTCTGTAGATGATGTTTCTCGAGTGCATATACTCGAGCGCTAACGTGACTTCGGCGGCGTAAAATTTCGCGACAGGGTTGGGGAAGCGCTGCAAAAGGAAGCCGGCCAGGTTAGCTCGGGCCAGTAGGAATGAAATCACTTAAAATTGCACTTACCCCGGATTTCCGCAGCAGAGAAAACAGCTCACCACCTTCAACAAAGTCCATCACCATGTACAGGTTTTTGGAGTCCTGGAACGTGCCCCATAGCGTGATCAGGAACGGGTGTTTGACCTCGCCCAACATCTTCCTCTCATCGTTGGTGTGTTCGACCTGCTTCATCTTGACGACCTGCGCCTTCTTCAGCACCTTGACGGCATAGAACCGCTGGTTGTGTTTGGACTGCACCAAGTGCACTCTTCCGAAACTACCAGTTCCCAATGTTCGCAAGATATCGAAGTCGGTCAACGTATATTTCCCCTTGGTCTGACGGACCTGCTGGTCCACAGCCTGTTGTGACATGCCGTGCTGCTGCTGTTGCTGTTGCTGGCTCTGCTGCTGCTGCTGCTGCTGCTGTTGTTGCTGATGTTGTGGTGGCTGGGGTGGGTGTAGCATCGACTGAGCTTGCTGCTGTTGAAGTCGCACGGGATCGGTTCCGGGGCTCGGGTTCGGCTGGGAGGGTTGGGTCGGCTGAGCTAGGTAATTATTGTTGGAGGTATGGCCGTTGTTCGAACCGTCATGCTGAGTCGGATTGATTAGGTTGTTGATGCTTGGGAGGTTCTGCGATCCACTTTGTTGATTGTAGTGCGGCTTGTGAGAGCCCGACTGGTTGGGCGGGTGGACGGTGACAGGATACATCTGCTGCTGCTTGGCCCCGTCGGAAGACGAGGTCAAATCCAAATCGTCCTGCTGCTTCAGTGCGGGCAGGGAAGGCGGCTGGGAGTTCGAGGAGAGGGACGACAAGGTAGTCGAGATGGAACTGTCGAAAGGCTTGGAGGAGGTAGGCGTTACCGGGCTGGTGGGTAGACTGGAGCCTTGAGAGTCTTGATTACCCTCCCTCGTCCGTTTTTTCTTGAGGAACCCGAGGGTAGGCATATGAAAGTCGGGGGAAGAAAGAAGGGCTGCGTGCCCCGTGAGGAGGAGGAAATGGCGTAGAAGCGCAGGTCAAGGGCCCACGACGTTTGCAGTTGGATGATGGGGGAGGAACGGTCGCAAAGTGATTCGTCGCTTCAAGGGACAGCCCGGTTGCGCTGGTTGTGTCCTTTTTTGGGGTGTGAGGTGAGCCGTGAATTGGCCGAAAGAGGAGCGCGGGGAAAGCTGAGAGCTGTGCTTCTTTCCTGCTCTTACTAAAGTACGCTTTCAAGTGCAAGTGGGAAAGCCGCGCCTATTGTCGTTAGGAACAATGGGGCCAGGTTTGGCGCATACTTTTGATCAAGGGGAAAGGTAAACTGGGATGGAAGGGAAGGTCGGGAAGCTCTAACAGCATCCGATTCAAGGGGAAAAGACGTACAATTCCGAGAGTTCTTCAAGTCAGGTACTCCGAGCAGGGAGCAAGCACGCAGGCAAAGCAAACCCCTTCCGATTTAGTTGACAGCGAAATCGCAATCGCAATTGGTATTTGGCCGACCTAAAAGCGGGAAAATCGGGAGCTTTCTATTCTCTTGGGACGCTGCACCAGAAAAGTAGTGTGTAAGTTTACACCGCAGATGGGAAGTTTGACCAATAAGCAACAGAGTGTAGGGTCAAAGGGCGGGACAAGGCGGGACAGGTCCAAGGATAGAGGTTGTGAGAGAAGTGAGTGTAGCCACAACAACAACAACAAAGGAGGGCTGAAAGAGGGCAGAGTTGAGGAATTGTTGGAGACAGCTGGAATGGAGGGGGAAGGGCGGGGAGACGAACAGATGGATGATTCAAGCTGGGACACTGCCTCTTCCAGGGGTCTTCATGTGTTGTAACTTGTGGAAAGGTGACAAGACTCAAGACTCAAGAGGCATGGAAGGTAAGGCAGGGCCTGGCAATGTGGGATGTATCCGGCCTGGTCTGATGTGGGATCTGGTCTTGGTGCTACTAGCTAGTAGGTACTGGTCTGGTCTGGTCGTTCGTTGTTGCTTTTTTCCCTGGTCGGAAGCGACAGATGAATGGGCTCGAATGATAGCGGCGGCGGCTGCGTCTGCGTCCGCGTCTGAGGGTTTTGGGGACAAGGGCCCGCTGGATGAGTGAGCAAGGTGCGGGATCTCTTGCTTCGTCTAGGCGAATGGATGGGCGGAGTACGTGGTGACTGAGTCGTTGCGCGCACCGATAAATGGAGACAAGATGGGACCAAAAGGTTAAACGACGGCTCGTAGTGATCAATTGGGTTGTATTGGGGTAACCAAGGAGCTCGATTGAGTGATGGTGTTTTCGGGCGTCTCGAGGAAAGCTAGGATTGAGGGGTGAAGAGAAGACAGGGAGAGGATAAGGTAGGTAGAGGTAGAGGTAGAGGAAGAGGAAGAGGAAGAGGAGGGCAAGGAAGGGACGAGAAGAGAAAGAGAGAAAGAGAGAAGGGCCACCAGTGGAAGCTGAGGTCGGTGATGATGTAGTAGCAAAAGGGTTAATTGGGAAGAGCAAAGAGCTACTGCAATCTGCTGCGTACGGATGCTGGAGGGGGAGTATGCTACATACCTTACTACGAATACATAAGTGGGAAGGTAAGGTAAGGTACTCCGTAGAGCTTCTTCTGCTGGCCGCAGCCGTGAAGGTGGGCGTGAGAGTACGTACTGCGTGGGCGGGCGGAGGCGGAAGTGGTTCAGTCTGGTTGACGCCCACGTTTAGACGGGAACGGCGTGGGCAGGGAAGGGCATCGTAATTGGCAGGCCGAGTACGGCACCATCCAATCGGTATCGAGATGGGACAGCCGAGGGCAGCACTCTATGAGCCCAGTGAGGGTCGAGAACAAGTTGGAGAGTGCGGCCGATCCTGTTCCCAGTTCAGTCCATAGGTACGGAGTACATTTTGCAAAAGGCCTGGCTGGGTTACAATAGGAAGGGAAGAGAGACACTGGGAGAGACAAGCGGGAGACAGCGTGCATGCACCAGAGCTGATCTTGGACTCGGTTGAACGCGGGGCATCATGGCATGTCTACCTAGGTATCTGTCTGGTCTGTCTGAACTGTGCTTCATTCTCCGTCACTGTATTCATATATTCGAGGATTGTCATATCTCGGGTCAACTGGATCAAGAGGGAGGATAGGTGAACGTCGCTACCTGACACTTGACTATACGACTATCCAACCTTTTATTTTGATGCCACGAATGAGTACAAAGTGTGTCTGCTGAGTCTCGCCTCTCCCCCACCAAGATCGAGCAAGGCGCACCGCAGCAATCGAGCAACAAGCCCAGCAGAGGTGGGGTAGGGGGAGGCCAAGTAACCCGACCTGAATCTCGACGGGGTCGTAGTGGCAGCAAACAGAGACAAGCTGCCGGGGCTCGCCAGCATGCTCGACATTGGATTGGATTCCAGCTTGAATCGAGCGAGTAATTCTACTCCGTATTCAGCAACACCGGATACCTCTCCCCAGTCTCGCTCTCTCATCAGTACGGAGTATCTCTGCCTTGGATGTGTGCGGAAGTGTAAGTGCCAGCGCCCGTACCTGAGGTACCTATCTCGCAAGATGATGTACGTACATGCCTTAACTAAGGTTAGGTTCCTAGGTACCGCAGGAAGATACATGTCAAAGGAAGGCGGGGTGATATTCTGCCCTGGAGCTACCTTCCTGCCTTTGGTGCCATTTACCTCCATCCGGCCAGGGCAGCTGCCAGGTATGTAGCTAGAGCGGATGACCCCTCACTAGAGGCACTCAAGGCGAATTGAAGGACCAGTGACGTGCCGTTGCCGACGACCTCACCTGAAATAGTGGAAAGGGCCAGACGCAGGGTACCTTCCATTTCACCTTGGCCGACCCAGAGTGCCAGGCACGCCTCGAGTCTCCTGCCCCAACTGCTATCAGACTGTGAACCTCGAGTCTCGACAGATGAACTCAGGACATTTGCTTCCAATTTGTCTCCACCTCTCATGTTCCCATCATCTTCCCTCACCAACTATCAATCCTCCTCGACATCGATCGATCCCATAGACAAACCCCCACGTCTACAGGTAATCACATTCACATTCCTCTCAAGTCCAATTCCGCGATTCGCGCCGAACTGACACACTGGACAACCCGACTGCCCGCCGCTACCGTCACTCAACCTTTCAAACATCTTCCCCCC
>JFFI01001256.1:0-35524 GCA_001563125.1 Colletotrichum salicis | reverse complement strand
GCCGAAAGAAGAAAAGGAGTCTCACAGTGTGATGACGTGACGACAGAGTTCATTCCAACCCTTATGCTTAAAATTTTGATCATGGAGATTTATGAAGTAAATTTTGATTCTCTGCCAACTTAGTTCTTGTGGAGTTTACAGAGTTCCACTGTGGACGCTCGCTACTGTGTCCATAAGTTGTCGATGCATTCAAGTAGCGCTGCCCGAAGAGGTTTGCAACATGAAAGAGGCATCGTGACTCGCGAGGCTTGACATCTCAGCTGTATTCGTACTTCGCCGACCTCGGGTCTTCTAGAATCCCGTTGACTCCATTATCTATGGTGAGTGGAGGAATTTGTCCGTAAGGAGTGGTACGCCAGGTGTCCAATGGTTGTGGACTCAATTGGCTGAGCCTTCGCAAGCAACAAGCCACAGTTTGTCTAACACGAGAATCCCATCATGCCACCCAGCGTTTACGATGAGCTTCTCCTAACTATGACATTCGTTCCAATACTTGATAGGGTAGCACTGACACCTGACTCAGAGCCCATGGCCACTCCGTGAAACCCTTGCCCAACATCCCAAGCTAAAGTTTTCTCACGATGTTAACTCCAAAGCAGCTTCGCTTCACTCAACCCGGTATTGATGCGGTCGCATTTTCTTTCAATCACCGAAGCCAAGACAATAGACGTCCAAAACTGGGATCGAGCCACCACGGGGCTTCCCTACAAAGGCCGGATTGAGGTCGGAAAGACGAGTCATTCTTAAATTGCCAAGAGGTTGGCTCAATACCAAGTCCGGAGTTCCGTTCCGTAATTCAGATACTGCTTTGCGTAATAGTAGCTTCTCAATGCCACCATAAAAATTACGAAAGCATGGACAACATATTTGTTGGTTGAAGCATTCAATCTTGGTTTATCCGCAGTACACAGGCACAGTAGTAAAGACCGACAAGAACGCCCTCTGGCCTGGAACGAGACCACACCTAGGCCAAGGGATAGTTCCCAACATCCATCAAAGAAGCCCCCCACTTTGCATCCTCCTGCCTGTTTCGATTGACGTCGGCATTTGAGTTCCTTCTCATCGTTCCATCGCCAAAAGAGACCAGGCACTTAGCAGCCGGCGTAGATAGACTGGGCAAAGAGGGCTAAAGAGCAACATTAGCATTCCAACTAACCCATACTTATGAAGCCAACAGGGATAAAAGACTCAAACTTACTGTAAGTGTCAGCATGGTTGAGGTTTTGAGCAGCTGTCAAGCTGCGGACGAAGTTATATCCGTATCCGTTGTAGTCAGAGGTGCCCCTGATCTGGGTCAGGTGCGTCATCTCGTGAACGATACTATTTTGGTCAGCAACACTTTCAGTTCGCTAAAGACATAGAAACTTACGTAGTCTGTTGGTCCTGAGCATGGCAAGTTGAAGAGGCCGCAGACATGGTGAAGAAGGTGGGGCCTATCAGAGGTAGGTTTTCGTCAGATCTTGGTGCACTGACGAGAACTACGGGACTGGTTTGAACAGAGCAAGAGACTTACAGTTGACCATGTACGACTGAGATGGAAGAGTGTATGCGATGACGTTGCTGGAGCAGGCGCCGTAGACATCGCTGCAGTACTGGCGAGAGACACCAGAAGTAGTGCTGCCGCACTCTGAGACAATTCTGCCAAAGACAGCAGCAACGGTGTTGCGGGTAGCAGTGGTAGAGGACTTGAAGTACTCAGTCATGCGGGCAGCCGGACCAGAGGCAGCAGCTGAGGACGCGGCAACGGCAAGGGAGCGGCAGCGGGTGATGGCGTTGACCTGTATCCGGCAAGTTAGCTCGGAACGGAGCCGGGCCAGAAGTGGACCCCGGACCGGAGATGGTCCGTGCTCCTGTTGGAGCAGGAAGGAGGGACTTACAGTGGCAGTGCGGCGAGTGCCGGTACAGTCGGCCTGTACGGCCGTGCGCTTCTCAATGAAGGCGGTGCGGACGGAGGCAGCCTCCTCGCCGTTGACCTCAGTCTTGATGCTGTTGCTGCTGAAGGGGACAGCGCCGGCAATGTCGGTCGAGTCGGCATCGGCGTAGAGGAAAGAGCCCTGGGTGACGATCTCGACGGCGCCGCCGGTACTAAGGTCGTGGAGCTCGGCAGCGTCGAACTCTACCTCGACAGTCTCGCCAGCAGCGACGATCTGGAAAGCCTCCTCGGTCAGACCGGAAGTAGCAATCTGCAGACGGATGCCATCAAAGTCGATCTTGTTGCCTACAGTGCACCGTGTCAGCATAAGCCAGCCTTGAGTTTACTTGAAGAGGTTTACCGGCAGCAAAAACCTCGACCTTCTCAACGGGAGCCTTGTCAAGGAAGGTGCCGGTCTTGAACAGCTTGATGGCAGAGTCGCCAGTGTTGGTAAGGGCAGCCTTGACACCGGAGTTGCCAATAGCCTCAAGTTTGACGTCAAGAGGGGACGTGTCACGCTTGGCCATGTCAACGTTGACGGCGCTGGCCAAGGTGGCCAGCAGAGGAACACCGATGGAGAACTTCATGGTGAATGTAGAAACCGGGAGCGCAAGAGCAGAGGCTGTCGATGAGGATGGGGCTGTGGGTAGTGAGATCAGAAAATCCTCTTGAATTGAAGGTCGAGTCACATCTCTTTATAGTGTGCCTCCGACTTCATCTTTGGTTCTCTGCTGATTATCTCCCCGCACTGCTTGTCGATAAATTTGCATCAAAGTCCCGTCATGTCTGAGCTAAGGAGAAAAAGGAAGATAGAACGTCGCCCAGACTGCCTAGACGGACATGGGACTAAAGAATAGAAGGTACAACGGGCAAGCCTAACCGATGCCAAGGGAGCTAATATCAACAAGGACGGTAGTTAAGACTTTCTGCAACCGTCCACTATATGTAAATAGAGACTAGACCTCATCTAATGTGTGCATCCAGAGTGCCAGATAGCCCTGCCCATCACAACCCCGCTTTGGTCGAGGACATCATGACACTACATATAGATATCATACGAAACCGATACGGCATCAATGTTAGTCGATATCTTTCCCGGGCTCTATTGCTATAGCAGACTCTCAAAGTTGACCAACCTGAACATCATTATCCTCGTCTTCTTGCGTGAGCTATTCCTTCTTGGTTTCATTCTAGTACCAGTCTTCGCACGGGGCCCGGGAAGAGCGCCAGAGCTATAGAAGTGATAGAAGCAGCAAGATCTCGCGATCACGACTCAAATCTATCAACTAGGAGATCATTAGCCGGGACCCCGGATGGAATATTCCGCCGCTGTTAATACCTTGCCGTGACCAGTCCGCAAAATCAGGGGCTCTTCGCGTTCGGTAGTCCAACCCAAGCTACGAGCGGCCAATGGGATTACAACAAGACTGCAACCGAACCTGGTAATCGTTGATGCCCAGAATCAACATCAAGCGCGGCCTCCAATGAAGCATTACCAAACATTGGATGCCAAGGTACTGCCAATTGCACAAGCCGGAGACTAGCTCGAGGGAGGAAGGAGAAGAATGAGGATGAAACCTCGACTTCTTCGCCCGCTGCCAGTGCTATCGCTACATTTCTAGACTTAACAAACTTTGACCATGGGAAAGTCATCAAATAGCTAACATGTATGGAACAACATCTCTTCCGACCAATGATGGTGGGAACGCAGTATGCAGCTTGATGACTTCGGTTAACAGATAGGAGAATTATGTGGACAGCGGTGGAGCTTGCTACTTTTGAGTTATCGCCCCAGGGTTGCATTTGGCCTGCGAGACTGTGAGCTGTTGACCGAAAAAGGGAGCTGCCAATACGTGATCGGTAAGCTCGGTACCTTAAAGCCATTAAAGTAGCTTTGCCGAGAAAGCAACCATGCGTGTGCCGACTGGCTGCGACTTCAACGGGCTCGACTTCCGACATTTCCCAGACTGCATTTAACTCCCATTAACGATCTCTTTACACGTGTTCAGTGCATAATATTGACTAGTTGACCCATCAGCAAAAGGTGAAATAAGTTATCCGCAACCAGCAGACCATGTTGGGTTTCTCCCCATCTAGTAGCCGGGAAACACCAATAGACCTTCCTTCTTTGGCCCGGCTATTGAGGTGCGAGGGGCATAGTAAGCCACTGGAAACCAAACTAGCCTCTAGGCGCTGTACGCGGATACTGCAGCTCATTTCTTATTGTCTCTTGGCTTCTGCTTGGCTTCCTCTTGGCGATAAATACCTCCCTTCCGCCCTTGACTCGACCATTCTCCCCGCGGGCAAATCACTTTCCCAGAAAGCCAAGCCCAACGACGCCGAGAGATTCTAGAGGCTTGTTGTGCTGTCCAGCTCGTATTCTGTAAAACCGCCCCCTCCATGACGTGAAGGCTCATGCTCGTGCATCGGAGACACACATCAAAAGAAGAAGGTCTCTTAGGGATTCTGGAAGCGAGCTGTCTACTACCATTCCGTGAGCTGATCACCTTACTTCGATAAGCCTATGTGGCGATAAGTCAGTATTAGCTGCTTTTCTTGGTGGACTATGGTACTTGATGATGCAGGTTGAAGATGGTGTTCGTGATCGTGATCTCATCCTTCGTTGCGTTAACGACATTCCTGATCAGATACTTGGCGATGATTTGCCTCTGTAAAATTCTAAGGAGATCGCACATTTGAAAGGGCTGGGAGAAGGATCTTCCGGGCATGACGCTGATATAGACTCGTCTTAGCTCTCAGTTCTGTACCATAAGGTACCTGTAAGTAGGAAAGAGTTCACTTGAACCATGGCTGATATTTAACAAACGTAGCTTGAAGCTCGTGTGCAACATATGAAAGAGAAGATATAAAAAACATCTCGCTTGGTATTTGATTAGATCAACAGCCCTGAAGATGTTGCCATGTCGTTTCACAACCACTGCTGTGCACCAATTTCATTTCTTTCCTATGAACGATATTATAAGAATCATCTCTAGAGCAGAATACGAGGCTCTCTCAGTGGCGATACTGGTAGGATTGTTTGAATTCCTGTTTTGTTTGATGTGGAAGGTGCATGTGCTTTTGATTGTCTTAATTAAGGTATTATAGGGCGAGCTACGCCTACACACTTGGGGATTTCCGCGACGTTGTCTCCAGGTATGATAGCAGCACGATTCTAAGGCTGTCGAAGCGCGCGGAAACGGAGTTAATTGGCCATTCTGACATAATGCGTTTGCCATGCTTGAAGCAATGCACACGTGGTCTGAAAATTCGCATGCCACAATAAGCAAAGGAAACGAACCGAGGACATAGCCTTCTCTCTTCGTTGGAGTCAGAGGGTAATCAGGTGCTCGTAGCCAAAGACAAAGAACTAGGCTTCAGGACTTGGTTGACCAAACAATTGAGTATGTACTGAACCACTCAGATTGCTAAGGGTTAGTCCTGGATGTATGATCCGCAGTGCTTTTGTTGTCTGAAGTATTCTATGCATGTACTCACTATTATACATGGTTTCTCCGAAGGAAGAATTACCCGAATTACGTGAGAAACTCTCCGTTTTACCTTGCTAGATTCATTATCATCAATGCCACCATTACTGACATGTCGCATAGTCGACGTTAATAGAATTGGTATCGGTGCTGGCAGCACTGATAAAGACTTAGGTAAGTAGATACCAAGTTGAGGGCTAAAGTATAAGAACTCGGACAATTAGCTTCTTACAAATGAGATGAGCGATATGAGTTCTCGATCATGTCATTTTCTCCAGTATTAGTACCCATGATGCAAGAGGAGGACCAAAAAAAGTACGTCTTGTTGGAGTTTTACCACCCGGGAGGATTCATTCGTGTTGGTATCCGTATCACAGGGGACTTGGTTCGAACCAGTGGGTGACGAAGAGGTCAATTTGACTGTATTGATAATTCTGCGTAAGGGGTAAAAGGGAGGTTCCAACCGTAGATTGGGCAGGCCGCGGTAAGTGGAAGTAGGGGTCGTAAGTGGCCCCTGCGTGGCCGCCAGCCTCGAGGTCGAATTGGACTTCCAATCCGACAATTTGCAACTAACCCACTATCACGCCATAGGCCCCCTCGACGTTGGGACACCGAGGGCCATTATCAACTACCCTAGTTTAGGAGCTCAATTTATCGTTCTCAATTCACCTACCGTATTCGGGCCAGAATGGGTTATTCAGCTCCAACTTTAGAATCTGGCCACAAAAACCACTCCCAATTCCACTTGCGAACAACTTTCATTGTGGATTGCAAATTTTTCCCAGGCGAAAATCAAGCTGTATGTTGAAAGTCAGGAGTTAGGTCGACCCAGAGCTGACGCGAACTGATTGTTAGATGTGCATGTTTCTGGACTAAGAGCAAATGGCTGCATCAATTCCATTTCACACAGACCCCGATATGATGTCATTGGGCGACGCAACCCCAATCTACTGACCTCCCTTCCTCACTTGGTGCGAGTTTGCTGTGAACCAAGAATCACATCAGTATTTTCAAAATAGCTTCGGTCTCGGTTTCGGCGGTGTTCTTAGGAGCATTTTCACCGTTCTCCTTACCTTAGTTGCGGCCGAATGGGTCGTTTTGTGGTGAGCACATTGAACGATTTGGTGGTATTTTCTCGGACCAGCCCCACGAAGACTTAGACGTGGATTACGAAAGCTGGGGGAGGTCCGAGGCGACGATCGCAAGCACAGTCGCCGCGGAATGCATCCCCTAAGCGCTCGAGGCTCAGCCATGGTAATAGTTGATGGAATGCTAGTAAAGCCGCTATATCCGTTAGAAACAGTCACCCCATAGGCCATGTTCTGAGCTCTGAGCCACGACGGCTACACCGATCCTTGCTAATTCAAGTGTAACGTAAACCGATGTTTAGTAGCCAAACATGCAAGTATTGTAAAGGCTTTAGAATTACCTTATATTGAGCCTTGTCGGCTGCTGCGAAACATCTCAGGGACTTGAGGTTATCAATTCACACCTAGTCTTTGTTGAGGCTCAACTCTTACACTCTTTGGATCGAGTTGCCTCATTTTTCTACCAACAATGTTGCAAAAAGCCGCCGTTGGTGCTGCGCTTGTCCAGGCCGCAAGCGCAGCCCTTTACGATACTACCATCCAGACAAAGCATGGACTGATTCAGGGCTACCCGGCCTTCAACAGCTCCCCGGCAAATATGTCTCTTGGCAATTGGGCAGATATCGCCGTCTGGAAGGGTATTCCCTTTGGTGCATCTACCGCAGGCAACAATCGCTTCAGGGCTCCTCAACCCATCGTCGCATGGAACTCAACTCTCGACGCCAAGTCATTTGGCAGTGTCTGCCCTTCTGCTGTGGGCAGCGGTACAGATGATTACACCATCGGAGAAGATTGCTTGAACCTCAACGTCTGGAGCGCAGCAAACTCAACGGATGCTAAGTTGCCCGTTGTCATGTGGAGTTATCCGGCCGGCTCGACTGCGGCGATGCCGCTATTCGACGGAGCAGGTATTGCCGACAAGGGCGTCGTATACGTCAACTACAACTACCGCACCGGGTCTTTCGGCTGGCTCGCAGCGCCTGAGCTCAACCAACAGAGACTCAGCAGCGCTGGGTCGAACAGCTCGGGCAACTACGGTATGCTGGACCAGTTTGCCGCTTTGAAGTGGATTCACGAGAACATTGCCAACTTTGGTGGTGATCCGGACCACATCACAGTCATGGGCCAGTCCGCCGGCTCGGCGGCTACCTACCATATGCTCAACGGCCCCCTGCACGGCGTTCCCCTCCATGGTGCAATCATCCAGTCTGGCGTCCGCGACCCTCACGACCCTCTGTGCACTAGCTTGGCAGAAAACTACCGGACCCTGGACGTGAATAATGGACACAGCGAGCAGATACATGGCTTCATTGAACTGCTCTGATATAGCATGCATGCGTGCTCTGCCGATGGATGACTTAGTCACCGACTTTCTCAATTCAGAGTTCAGCTTTACAGCTACGCTCGACTACTACGCCATGCCGGACACCTACATCAACACTTTAAAGAAGGGCATTTCCCAGGATGTCCCTGTCATGACGGGAAACACTAAAGACGAGAGCGGGGCAGAATACGGTCTCAATATCACTCTTGCAATCTACATCTCCGACTTGAACGAGACATTCAGCACATGGCAGGACAAGTTCCTCGCCGCATACCCTGCCAACGACTCGGCCACCGCTTCGGCAGCCGAGAACGCCCAATGGACTGACCGCTCGAAGGTGGGAACACTCTTCTGGTCACAGTTGTGGCAAGGCAATGCTACGTCGTCGGTTTACAACTATATCTGGGATCACGCCCCGCCTGGGCAGACTCGTGGCGCTTTCCACATGAGCGAGACCAACTATGTCCTCAACAACCTCTACGGAACCGACTCCCCATGGACCAGCGAGGACTACGAGATTGCCGAGATTATGAACAACTACTGGGTCAACTTTATCAAGACTGGCGATCCGAATGGGGACGGCTTGGACAAGTGGGCTCCTGCAAGCAACGCCAGTGCGACAGTGATGGAGCTTGGTGATGGTTTCCAAGCCCTTCCTATTGCCAAGGACAACCAGGTTGAGTTATTTGCCCAATGGTTCGATACCCTGGTCACCTACTAGGACATCGTTACACGTGCCTTAGTGGCTTCACCATCTTACAGGAAATTGCATCAGTTGCTTTGAAAGGTCATAAACATCATGTATATATTTTATATATCCCTTCAGTCATATACTACTAGGTATTCTTCACAGTCTTGTTTCTCAACTTTTTCTTGCATGCGTGGGTCTATAAGTGTACTAATTATGACAACAAACCGAATCAATATGTGCGTTTATTAAAATCTAGGAGCCAAGGTCTTCTTCGGCTCTGCAGTGTTGCTTATTTGGGAATTTTGAATGGATGTGCCTCTGTGTTGAAGACATACTCATCCAGGCTGATGAGGTCCGGTGGCGAGAAAATGAGGTAAAAGTACTTGAGGGTCTCGGCAAGCCAGAAGCTCTATAGAAGGAAGAAGTCAGCAAAACGTGTTGTCACTCGGATCAATGTGAAGAGCAAGTGAATCGGATATCTATCACTCAACGTGTGCAAGTGCTTACCTCCATCTCGTCCAGTTTTCTCGTCTGATCAGGCGGAACTGTAACATCAGCTATAGCCGAATGAGCATGCTCCGTCTTTGTTGCCCTCAGGATCGACTCAAACATTCGCCAGGCAATATCTTGAAGATCCTGTCGGCCCGTCATCCTGTACAACAGGAATATGCTCTCAATAGCTTCAGGACGGAGTATATATCTTGGATCGCGCGCATTTCGGAAGCCCTTCTTCAGCCTTGGATCTCCCTCGCTCTTCCATCTTGATTCGTCCCAGAGGCATTCGTCATCCTTCTGGGTATCTCCGGTTTTCCGGGCTTCGCAAGGGATGAGATTGAAGTTCTCCGGCATCACACCGGACGGAAACGCGTCATACGCCCATGCACATCCTCGTGCGACCTTCTCACCTAGAGCAACATGATTGTCGACGGAAAAGAGCCTGCCTCCCAGACCAAGCATACCGCCCGCAAAGCATGCGAGGTGTTGGCCATCGGATACGTGCTCGATCCGGTCAGCGTGGACAAAGGCATCACCAGCAAACAGGATGTCGTCTCGATCTGGAACCATAGGTCGGAATAGTATGTGCTGCTCTGCAATGGCCATCGCTCCGATGTACATCTTCTCGTATGATGGATCTCGACCGCCGAGTAGAGCAAACATTTTAGGCAGGTATTCATATAGCGAATCTGATAACGCTCCCAGCGTGAAGCTGTGATCGGTGTCAACTCGTTCCTCTCTGAAGTTGATCATCTTCGGCCACATCCCAGGAAGTTTCGACTTGAACTGCGTGCCTTCTAGGAACCTCGTGATGCGATCCACCGCGTCGAAATATTTCGGATTACCCGTCAGCTGGGACAGACGTGTGAATTCCATGGCCAATGAGCCCGGCGAAGCTGATGGATCGTGCGTGCCAGCTAGCTGGGTTCCTTTCCTGGCGTCTTCAAAGTTGACCCAAAACCCTGGTAGTCGATTTGGCGTATCGAACCCCATGTAAAGCATGTCTCCCAATTCTTTCGCCTTGTCAAGGAGGGCGGGTTCGCCGCTGAGATCGTATGCGCTTAGTAGACCGCCCAGATGACGAATCGTGGTTTCGAACATGTTTACGCTGGTAGCTGTTGTGTTGGCCCAATCCAACTTTACGGCAACATTGGCCGCAGCGCGAAACTCATCCTTGAAATCCATGATCCAGAGGGTGTCGAGAGAATCCACCAGAGTGGCAGCCCATCCTCCAAATGTGTCCTTTGCCCCGGCACTCACGGGCGCTAGCTCATCTCGACCCCAAGCAAACTTCTTGTAGCTGTTCCAACTTCGGATGAATACATCGCGGACGGCTTTCTGTCGCTTCGGTGCCTCTGGATGCGGATTGCCTACGCCGAACTCGTACTGGATTAATGGGAGGCCAAGTAGCTTGCCTGTCGGTAAAGGCTTGAAGGATGTGACGGGGTGATGCTGCTCCAAAGTCGCCCAATCGAAAGAACTCTTGCGGAATGTGATCTCCTTGGACTGGCTGCTGCTGCTAGTGCCGGGGAACAAAAGAATCGGTCTAGACTCGTATGGAGGAAAAAGTAAAAAGACTGTGACAAAAGCTGCGGCGAGAAAGACAGCCAAACGGACGGGGCGCCGTGGCGCAAGTATGCTCTTTGAGTGCATGTGCATCTCAACGGTCTCAACACCAGACACGCATCGTGCGATCTTCCGGATCTAAGCAGATGTGACCAGACGAGGGTAAGATGGCCGTATAAAGCAGCCAATCTACCATTGAGACGAACAAACTGGCCTTATTGAGAAAGGTCTTGACAGACACGAGCTTTATATAGCTCGGTAATTTCGGTCAGTTTTTAAAGGCTATTTGTGGTGGAGGGTTACGCGGATCGTCGTTGTGGACACTCAGAGATTGGGCCGTGGGGGCTTCATGCCGGATAGCGTTTGTTGCAGGAAGGTAGCATTACCATGCTCCAGCGAACTCTGCCGGCGGGAACATGGCGGGCTATCATTTCAAAGTGCACTGATCGACAATGTCTGTTAGACGAAACAGTTTCGATCAAGTTGCGGGACAAACTCAAATTCAATGCCGCCTCCTTGTACCCGTCAACGCCTCTCCTACTGGTTACCAACGCACGGGACGGAGCCGAAACCGACGAGGCGAGCACTCGCGTTTGGCTGAAAGTTGGGATGTTCCAGCAAATTGCTTTGTCCATTCGTCAATTTGTCACCAATTCAGGCTTTTTGATGAGCTGACCATCCGCGTTGTAGGCCGGACGAACCCGGGAATTTCAAGACCCTACTTGACTGAGTTTCTGATCCCACTCAACTTGAGTTGTCATTGAAAACCTTATTCCCTCCACACAATCACAACAAGCTTTGTATCGAGGTAACGGCCGGTATCGCATTACAGACTTGTCAGGATCAACATCAAAGAGAGTTTGCCGCACTCTGCTGCCTGCAATACGCGTCGCTTTTAGAGTTGCCGAGTTCTTAACCTCCTGCAGAACCGCGGCGTCAACAACACACGAGATACTTTAGCAAACTCCACCTTATGATGCTGTCCATGTTGAAAGGGTTGTGGTTGATTCGAAAGTTCTTCTACTTTGCCGCCCTTGCTTTTTCTGCCAACAGTGCCAGGTTCTGAATGGCTGCCAGACCATACAATGCAGTGCAGTTGGTAGAAACCCAAGCAGCCTCGTCTGCGGGCTCAAGAACATGGTTTCTGCTCACTGGTGTGCCTTTCCAAACTATGTTCGGACCATAGTCCCGAAACCCATCCCCATTTTCAAACTCCTCCAACGCACGTTCGGCTAAATCAGGCCTGTTGAGCTCGCTCGCCGCAAAGGCAGTCAAGCGTGAGTGTCCTTGTCTTAGCTGTAGTCTGCCCCAGCCAGGTCTACCATATCGGGTTTCCTGTTCCTCTAAACTGGTATTGAAAAAAGTGCAATACTCTAGCCATGCGTCCCTGAACCCAGTTGCGTTTGCTTTCTCTGGAAACTGCTGCAGGATATCGGCCGCCACCTCAAACAACCCGAACATCGCTGATAGATGGGACACCTTGACCACTCCATTGTTCTCAGGGTCTGAAGCAGGTGGCAAGATGGCCCCAGTTGACGGATTGTAAGTCGCATTCCCCGTGACGAAGCCGTTGCCCAGGGCACCGATCCCTTCGATGGACCTGAACAGCTTACTCTTGGCTTTAGCCCATCGTGGTCCTCGTCGCTCAAACTCGACAAGCCAGGAAGCTGCAAGCGATGCCCAGTCCGTTCCCAGACTGATCTCAACTGCATGTACATCTGGGCTGTAGGTTTCTCGGTCCTTGCGGACCTTTCTGTAAGGATCAAGGACCAGAAACTTTTGATCGGTATCAAGCGTCTCTTCGAGAAGCTCCCCGACACGTTCGTCACTGCCAGACAGGTAGTAGAAAAAACGGCGATACAAGGCGTTTGATATGCGGGCTTGCTTGCAGCTATCACTCCAGTGCTGAACGCCATGTCGTGTGCCGAGACCCTGGCACCGCCCAAGGTGGTATACATCCACCTCCCCGGTATGACGAGTCAATGCTTCCGCCATATTGAACACATCAGCTCGGCCGGTCCGCAGAAAGTACAGCCAAAGCCATAGATCTGGCGACAGCTCTGAGTTATCCCAAGCATATCCGCCAACATCGTATCGCCAGATGTGACGGTCTTCATCATACGTGTGCATGATATCGCCGTGGTCCCAGAAGCCGTGCCAACGCCTTTGTTGCACTTGCTTCTGGTAGAATTGAAATAGGAACTCGAGACGTTCATCGGTGGGCGAGAGGACTTTCGACAGTGGAGACCAGTATGTACCAAAAGCTTGACTGAGGTGAATGGCTTCCGGGGTAGGCAGTAACCTTGGAGGATCTCGAACCAAGTTTATCAGTGACGAGAACTCATCACCATCTGGCGTTGAGTCCGTCACTGAAATCACCAGCTCGTTCGTTCGCGCTACCCCGTAAGGCGTCCCAAGCTCCGGTTCCCAATCCTCGTAAGTGATCTTCAAAGCGCCTAGCTGATCATCAAAACCTTGCTGACCTAAGCCGTCATGATAAGGACGAAGGTCCATAGGCCCGGCTTTGGGATCGTACAGCCACAGTGTCACCTCGGTGTTTTCCTGGGAGGCACCAACGCCTCGAATGTCGATGCCGGTTGGGTATCGTTCCCAGAAGTGTCTCGACCCTATGACCAGCCCTCCTCGATTTGCGCCACCGACGTAGACAACCCCTCCTGCTTTGGTACCGTTCGCGGTTTTGATCCACGGGTGCCCTTCCTTCAGTCGTTTCTCGAGAGTAAAACCATCTGGCGAGAGTTGATGCAAGCTGAAGTCATTCCAGATGGGTACCCAGCGCAGAGAGGCTTGGGGCAGCTCCGGATTCCAGCTTTCAGGGGACGGCAGAGGCCTGCCCTGCACTTGAGCCGATCTGGCTTCTTTTCCAGGGTCCTTCCAAAGCCCAGTAAGCCCCTGGGAAGCCTCAGCAAGAACGCCCCCTGATGCTCCCGAAAATCGTACATGACGATCGAAGGCCGCTTCTTCCTGGAGAGGCATCTTGAGGCGAATTCCGATGCCCCGAACAAAATCATTTGTATCGCCGTCGTATATGATGGTGTGGAGTATTCGAATATGGCTGGACCCGGCATATAGGTAGAATCTGAGTGTGAATGGTACCCAGGGTTGGTGGGTTTCGACAGCCGGCTCAGATTCTCGAGATGCTTCAACGTGGACTCCGCGAACGGCTATGACACCACGGATAGGACCAGTCTGCTCTACTTCCACCGAAATTATCTGCCCGTAAAAGCTATGGTGCTTCACAAGAGAGTCCGGTTTATCGGCATCATAAATGCGATCTTGAGAAAGCAAAACCAGCCTGCCTTGGACACCAACCGTGCTGCTCTTAGCATTGACAATTTCCTTGATGATCTCGTTTCCGGTCTTTGCAAAAGAGATTTTCATCTTCCCAGTGTCAATTGAGACGATGTTCGAGTCTTCCTCGACTATGAGCGCATCTGTAGTCTGTATCACTGCGTCCGATGAGTCAATCGCAACGACGCGGTAGCTCTCATCTGCCGTCGCTGATGCAGGGATCGCATGACTTGTCCATTTCACAGATCCATCAGGCCAGAATGCTGTTGGCCATGTCTGTAGTGGAATCTCGCCCTCACTCTCTGTTTTGCAAATGAAACTGGTATCCGAGAGGTAGCAGACTCCTTGTCGCCAAGGTACCCCAAATGTGACCCCTGGATTTGAGGGTGATCTTGTCCCGAGCCATCGAACAGTTGTTTCTCGATTAGACTCCATTGATGAGATGTGAGTTTCCCGATAGTTTGTTTCCCCTAAAAGTCTTGGGTGTAGAGAATATAGCGACCCGATACGGAATTGGGACTGAGAAAAAGTACGAAGACGGGAATAGTAGGGCTGAGGAACGGCGTAGCGATGCGACCACCACTTCGAGCTCGCCGATCCCTAAGATAATCCTTCAAGATGTGGTGAACAGGGGCCTCGTGCACTGAAGTGGACTAGAGTTGATGTTGTCATTCGGAGGATTCTGACGTCTTGCGGGGGACACCGCAAAAAGCCGGACCCGGGCGGAGAAAGCAATGGGGCCGGTATCGGTGGGTCTTGCCGATAATCGCCCGCCTTTCCGGGAAGGCTTCGGCGTTGGACGCCGTAGCGATTTCCGAGTGGCTGCTAGCCAGAGCATCCCTTGCGTTTTGATTAACCTGCCAACCAATTCATCATGATGGGATGGGAACAGTGAGCAAGGAGGCATCTCTTCGTAGTGCTCCCATTGGTTTGAGGCATAAGGGCATTGTCCGTGTGGGTTTGAATAGTAAGTTACATGAAATAAGTACGGACGAGACATCTTACATCCAATTCTCCATGTATATACATACGAATTAGCAAGCCAACAATGAAAGAGTTGCGCTCCCTACTTCAACTGGAGCTGGGCGTCTTTCAGTATTGTCTCAAAGACACGGTTCAGCTCATCCAATCCAAACCGACTTGGCTTCCAATTTGGCTTCGCAAAGTACACGCCTCCTGCAACGACCCCAAGACCAAATGCCCATGGCATCACCTTCCGTAGGCCAGTAAATAAAGCGAGCTTGAAGAACCGGTTCTGTTTCGTTCTAACGCGCTCAAGATGCTCTTTTCTCTGGTTCGCCACAGGGAACTCAACGCTGCCCGGGACGTCTTTACCGAGGAACTCACATAACGGCGCCCAGCCGTCCTCCAACTTGAACTCCAAAAGCCGGTCCTTGGGAACAGCAGCCCGGACCTCAGCATAGTGCTTCCTGTAGCGGTCTTTGGCGACCTCTCTCATCTCCTTGACGTTTCGAACGCCGTAGAACCCCAGTAGAATTTTCCGCAGAGTCCTTCCGCCGTTCAATCCCCATGCCGGCCCCAGAAAGTCAATGATCAGGTCCGCGCGCAAGCCCCAGGTGGTCTTGAAGATGGCTTCGTCCATGCTGTAGAACCAGCTGTCGACGTCGCGCTCAACAAGGATAACTTTGGCTTCTGGAAACGCCTCAATGAGTTGGAGTGCGAAGAAGGAACCCATATCAGTGACTGCTTCGTATGAGCCGAAGAGGGACTCCCAGTCTTTGCGGGTAAACGGCGCGCCGTTGTGAGTCGGGAGTGTGGGAAACACCGAATCCGCGGCGCGAGAAAAGAGCGCCCATTCGCGGGGTGAAGATATGGCCTGTATGCCGTGGTGGACTTCTTGGTAGCCCAAGATTGTGAGAGCTTTGGTGATGGAAGCAGAGCCTGAGTAGTTGTTTAGTGCCCTGTAGGCATGTGTGAGTTACAGCGCTATGGGGACGAACCAGTCCGTGTCATTCCCAAAGAAAGGACTTTCATTTCTTTAGTGGGATGAGGCCCTGAAGCCGCTGGTGCAAGAGTCTGAGGCGCCATTGTTACTGGAGTTTAACGTTGCTGCTAAGGAAGCATACGTTGTGAGCAACGATAGACTGAAGGCAAGAAGAAGGTGGTAAAAGTGAGAGATAAGTGACCAGAATAAAGAGCGACTGACTATTAAAACACAATTAAACCGGACTCCGGCCCTTTGAAAGAACTCGAGATAAGAAGCAAAGACAATGACTGATATCAACGAACAGCGTCAAGCACGTGGACAAGTGACAGGCACTCAGGTCCTGCTGTCGAGAGGGTTTCCGCTGAGGGGTCCCTTGTCTTCAGGGGGCGAGTCATGAACATCGCCAAAGCTTGTCAGTCTTAGCCCCCGTTGTCAGTGGATCATGTCCTTACCAAAGACGTATTCAGCGCTGTATTCCCCTCAACCTTGCAGGCAGGGGCCAGTGAACATCGCCATGGTCGGGAGTCAAGCTGTCGGTAGTGCTGAGATGGACCGGTGAGCGATTCGATGAGCGATTCATCTTTAAGAGCTTCAGGTGTGGCGTATGCTTCATCTGTCGTTCTATCAAGAGCTATGCTTTTAGAGATAGGAGCACTGGGATTTCGTAGCATTGTGCGTGCAGTCAAGGAAGGTCTAAGTTTATATTTCTCGTCTTAATTACAGCGAACCGTGTCTGCCCGCTTTGTCTCTTGACGTAAGGTATTTACAGCCAGTTATTACAGGGCATACACACACTGAACCGAAACTAAAGGCAGAAGTACTAAAACAGAACAAACCCAAACCAAACACCTCCCCAAAACTCCCATCTCCAGCGATCTAAATAACTCAACATGCACTCTATGAAGCTTCTTGAACCAACAACTTGCTCTTCCCAGCCAGATCCGCCGCCAGCTGCCTCATGGGGATATTGGCCATGATGTCAAATACGCTAACCTCAACCGCCACCTCCTTAGCAATCCAGTTCCTAACCTCAACAGCAACCAAACTGTCAACGCCATAAGCACTCAGCGGCTTGCCCGCATCGACATCGTCCTCGGGCATCATCATCAACTTGGCCAGACGCTGCACAAGAGCAGAGGTGATCAAGTGCACAGCCTCGTCGTCCGCCTTGCCACAGCGAACTAGCTCGTCGCGGAGGGAAACGGTGGCAGAACCGCCGGCTCCGGAGCCCGCGGCGGTCTTCCTGAGGCCGGCGAACCGCTGGTCCTGGATCCAGTACCACGCGTCACCGTGCTCGTTGTAGGGAAGTCCGCACATGACCTGTGGTGGGTGCGCTTCGGAGCCCTCGAGCGCCGTGGCCATGAGGCCGTGGAGGTCGCTCTTGTGCATCACCTTGAGACCCATGGCCTTGACGTGGTCTACGTACTCGTCATGCTCGGCCACGAATCCGACGCTGAGGAGGTAGCCAATGTCAATGGTCATGGCCCGCAGGCCTTGGCTGCGGCGGTACGCCGCGAAGTAGTCCTGGAAGACATTGCCGCAGCCGTAGTTGCCCTGCCCGCGGTGGCCCATGACTCCGGCGAGGGAGCTGAGCATCACAAAGAAGTCGAGGTCTCGCGGGAGGAGCTCGTGCAGATTCCAGGTACCGTGGACCTTGGGTCCGACGGTTGTTCGGACGTGGTCCGCAGTCATCTTGTCAAAGAGAGTATCCTGTTGTGAGCTGTTAGCAAAACGAAAACATCCCGATGGAGTTGGAGCTTGGACTTACTCTGAGAACCATGGCACCGGTGACACATCCCTTCACAGCAGGGACACCCTTCGCCTTCAAATCCTCCAGAACCTCTTGAAGAGTAGCCTTGTTTCCAACATCGCAATCATATGCGTACGTGTTGGTCTCGTAAGTCTTCTGAAGCTCAGAGGCAAAAGCCTTGTTCTCCTCACTACTGGCGGCAGAGCGAGAAAGCAAGACGAGATGCTTAGCACCCTTCTCGGCAAGCCAGCGTCCAATCTCCTTGCAGATACCACCAACACCGGCGACAACGTAGGTGGCGCCGGCCTGGATGTCCACACTCGGCATACGAGGAACGGCAGGAACCATGTCGGAATCGTCTACGCGAACGACCACCTTGCCCATGTGCTTGCCGGCCTGCATATGGCGGAAGGCCTTCTCAACCTCGGCCATGGAGAAGAGCTGGATTGGCGCAATGGGCTTGACGGAGCCATCGTGGATGAGCTTGGCCGTCTCTTCCCAGAGAGCGACTGCGCGAGGAGTGGGATTGTTCTCGAAATCGAGGAGGTTGATGCCAATGTAGCTCTTGTTGTCGAGGAAGGGTTTCATGTCGAGACCCGTGTTGGCGAAGAGGTCGGCCTTGCCAATCTCCAAGAAACGACCGAATTTGGCGAGGCAGTGCCACGAGAGGCGAAGAGCTTCACCAGCCAAGGAGTTGAGAACGACATCCACGCCCTGGTCGTTAGTAACCCGCATGATAGCCTTTGCGAAGCTCGTGTCACGACTGCTGAAGATGTGATCCTCAGGGATTCCGTACTGCTCCATGATGAGCTGCTTCTTGTCGTCCGAGCCGACAGTTGCAAAGATCTCGGCGCCCTTGCGTTGTGCGATCATGATTGCGGCTTGACCAACACCTCCCGCAGCGGCATGGATCAGAATCTTCTCGTCCTTGACTAGGCTTCCGGCTGTGACCAGGGAGTAGTAAGCCGTGAGGAAGATGAGGGGCATCGACGCCGCCTCCTCGAAAGTCATCTGTTCAGGGACGGCAATGGCACCCTTGGCTGGGAAGCGGACATAGGTCGCGAAAGTGTCGCAAGAGGCGGTCATGACACGATCGCCGACCTTGAAATCCGAGACCGCTGAGCCGACGCGAGTGACGACTCCAGATGCATCGACTCCGAGCTTGTTCTCGGCGAGGTTGCCCAAAGCGACGAGTACATCCTTGAAGTTGAGACCCACTGCCTTGACCTCGACCTCGATCCAGTCCTCAGGCATAGGCTGATAGTAAGCCTCGTCCTCTTCCCATCTGAAGGTATCGAGAAGACCAGGTGTCTTGATGGTGAGCTTTAGAGGCCTTCCGCATCCCTTGAACGAGACGAGCTCCGGTTGCCCCTTGGCTTCATACTTGCGAAGAGAGCCATCGACATTGAGAGTTCTCTCAACCCTCGGAATGTAGACGGTGCTGCCGCGAGCAGCAAATTCACCGTCAAAGCCGTCGCCACGACTGTGGCTTAGAGCCACCTTGAGGACATTGCTGGCAGCTTCTTCGAAGTTGATGTTGCTAGCTGTCTCCAAGTCGAGGGTAGCTAGCCGGGCGCCTGCGTCCTCGTTGCGAATGGCTCTTGAAAGACCGACCATCAACGACTTCATCGGCTCAGAGCATTCCATTGCAGCACCGCCAGTGATCCAGAGAGTTCCGGCGGAGCCAAGAATCACTTGACGTAACTTCTCCCAGTTTCCATCCGTGAGATTGGCAAGGATGGGGTTCTCCCACTCCGCGAGGCCCAGACAGTACTTTCCGTCGACCTGGCTCTCTGAGACCTCGTTCCATCGAGCGATCGATATATCTTGACCAGCAGATACGAAATGCTCTTTGATAGACTGTGCAAGCTTCTCAGATAGCTCGGAGCCTGTGCTGACGACGACAAATTGAGAGGAGGCAGACACCTGCTTCTCTGGCTTCGTCGAGATGATCAAGGAGACTGGCTCCTTGGAAGCCTCGCGATCGCCGCGAATGTCGACATCGACACCCGAAAAGCCGGCCAGGTTCAGTGCAGTGTTCCACTCCTCGACATCCAGGAGGGGACCACCCGTGCGCCCGTCTTCCTCGCCAAGCCACCATCCAGGAAGAGGGCCCATGATAAACCCACTGAAGATGCGCTTGATCGTAACCTCGGAGAGCACAAGGCGACCACCAGGCTTGAGGAGCGACTTGCAGTGGGCGAGTGTCTCTTGAATACTCTTGGTGGCGTGAAGTACGTTGGCGCAGACAATGAGGTCGTAGGTCTCGGGCGCGAAGCCTTGCTCGGTGGGCTCGTTTTCGATGTTGAGAGTGGTGAACTCCATGATGGATGCGTCAGTCGAGAAGCGGTCGGCCGCCTTGGCCAAGAATCCCGGCGAGATGTCTGTGAAGCAGTACTTCGCCGCCTTGGAAGTTCCATCGGCATTGCGGAGGCGCTCCAGGACGTGGTACGTGGTGCCACCGGTGCCAGCACCAATTTCCAGGATGTTGACACCAGGTCTCTTGTCGGCGATCAAGCCAACGTACTCTGCAACATTGGTGTTGAAGCTGGTTCCAAAGGCACCACGGTAGAAGGAGTACAAAAGATCGCCCTCGGTCATGACCTGCAACGGCTCGACTACGCGAGAGAAGATCTTGCTCAGATTCTCTCCGATGCGGTCGACCATCTGCACCGTTATGTCGCCACTCTCAGACAGAACGATTCCCTTGCGCGCGGCGTCAAGCTCGGCGTCAACTTCCGCCTCATTGTTAGCAAGGGGAGGGAATTGCTTGATAGTATCGTGCATCCACTCGACATAAGACTTCCAGAAGCCCTCTTGGGGTACGAAAGCTTTGCCCTCCTCACTTTCAAGCCAGGCGAGGCAGCGGTAAATGTGAACAAGGCAGACGTACTCAAGCTTGTCAAGAACTGAGTCGTCATCCTTACCCTTGAGGGTACGTTTGTAGACAAGCTCCTTGATCTGCGAGGGCTCCAGCAAGTCCGAGTCCTCGTGCCAAGCCTGCCCGAAGCAAGAGACCCTCGTCTCTTGAGTCTGAGATGCGTCTCCCTCTCCAACAGAAGCCAAAGACAGCCCGTCCATGATAATCATGGGCTCAGAGAGATTCTCGGAGATGGTGATGGAGGACTTCCAAGTGGTGTAGCTGGTCTTCTGGGCTGTGGAGCATCCATGAAGCTTGGTTCCAGGGACTGTGGAGAGTTTCGCAGAGACAAAGATCCTATCAAACGAGAATGGCACAACTGCTTCGCTGAGAGACTGGTCCTCTCCACTGATGGAAGGGAAGAGAAGATGCAGCACAGAGTCGAGGGTCGCTGGGTGAACCACGAACGGGTATTCGAAACCCTTGGGCATGATGGCCTTGGTATCCGGTACACTGATGATACCGTAGCTTGCACTGGGTCCAGAGAAAAGCTCGGTCATATTGCGGAAAGTCGGACCATACTGCATGCCAATGGTCTCAACAGTGTCGTAAAGAAAGCTTCGTGCAGGCTTCTGGCAGATCTCTTTGGCTTCGGCAAAGGTTTGCGCGTAGCGCTTGTTCTCGAGGGCCAGCTCGCGTTGCATGGCCGTAGAGAGAGACGATTTGTAGGTGACAGAGACCAGTCCTCGCGCATGCACCGTCCACTCCTTGATGTCTTCCGACCAAGAAGAAACAGCGAACTCGTTGAGGGTAGCTGACGGGCCAGCCTTAGTACCAGTGCGACGAGGATGCAGTTGGATCATCACCTCGATACCCTTGTCGGTGTCCGGCACTCTCAGGGCAGTGTCAATAGCAACATCGCAGAGTTCGTATCCGTAGACCTCCTCTGTGACGTTCTCCTCCGCAAGCTGACGGGCTGCTTCAATAGCCATGACGACGATACCCGCCCCTGGATAAAGGATGTCGCCCTGGACCTTGTGCTCGCGGATCCAAGGGTTTTCATTGCACCGGAGGAAGTTGCGCCAGGTGGGATCCGGAGTGCCTGGAATTCGGTACCCAAGCAAATCTGTACGTGGCTTCTCTCTAATTCTGTACTCGCGACTGAGGTAGGACTCGTCCCAGAAGGAGAGCTTGTGGTTCCATGCATATGGTGGCAAGTCCACGAGCATATTGGTCTCGACTGTGACTTCGTTGACGCGGTTAATGTCAACGTCGCACCCCTTGGTCCACAATTGTCCCATAGCTTCCAGGGCAGTCTGAGCCCCATCGAACTTGCGTCGTAGTATCGTGGCATAGGACAGGTCTGAGAATTTGTCCTCAGCAGAGAATGTGTCGAGTAGGTAGCTTCTCAGAGCTGAGTGAGGACCCAGCTCGACAAAGACACTGGCAAACGCAGACCTATTATGAGATCGGGCCTTGCCTTGGGTATGGTGCAGAAGAGAACGAACAGCTCCCACGAAGTTGACGGGAGAAACTAGGTTGTCCACCCAGTAGGAAGGCGTCATTTGCTCTGGAGTGACAAGCGTTCCAGTCACAGAGGAGAACATGGGAATGTCAGAAGACCGGTGAGGGATGCCTACCAGGGCAGCCTCGTATCTCTCCCGCGCGGCTTCCATGTGGAAAGAATGATAGGCCACGTCCATGGATAAGCGAGTGCAGGGAATCTGCGCTTCCTTGAGAATCTCCTGCAATTCGCCAATAGCAACATCATCACCAGAGACCGTGCAAGCCTTGGGACTGTTGAGGCAGCCGACGATGGCCTTTCCGAGCTTCAGAGATTGAAGGTGTTCGCTGACACTCTCGGCGCTCGCTGACACGGCCAACATGCCGCCGTTCTTGGAAACAGTCTTGGAAACCTGACCTCTCAGCCATGCAATCTTCACCGCCGCTTCCTGGTCGATGAAGCCTGCACAGTAGGCGGCTCCAATCTCGCCGCTAGAGTGACCAACAACGGCGACAGGCTTAACACCCCATTCCTTGGCAAGATCAACGAGAGCGATTTGCAAGGCAGTGCAAGCTGGCTGACTGTAGTCCGTTTGGCGTAATTTGCACTCGTCTTCGGGGCGATCCAGTTCTTCGGTCAAAGTCCAGGTGCAGCCGAAAGACTTGAGAATCGTTTCAGAGCGCAGCATGCTGTCTCTGAAAGCCTTGTACACGGAGAGACCTTTGCCCATCTTGGAGTACTGGGCTCCTTGGCCAGTGAACACGAAGGCGACACCCGGCACAGATGAGTTGGACGATCGAACAACAGCGGGGATAGTCTCGAGGCTCTGGTAAAGGCTGTTGATATCGGAAGCAATGGCGAAAGACTTCCAGGGCAAAGTTGTCCGTTTCGAAGAGAGGGTATAGGCAAGGTCGGTCATTGAGAGAGGTTGGCCAGAGGTCTTGGTGGCAAGATAGTCGATCATTCTTTCGACGTTGCGCTCAACACCCTCTTGATCATTGGCAGAAAGCACAAAGAGTTTCGAGCTGGGATCTTCCGGGCTGATGCTGCTCGTCGTCTCTGTTTCAGAGCCGATATCGCTGAAACTGCTGGAAGGAGACTGAGGCAGGCGTGGCTTAGGGACGGTCGCATGACGTCCTGGGAGACCATGGCGAAGGAGATAGGATGCAGCATCCTCGAGGATGACATGGGCATTGGCTCCTCCAAAGCCAAATGAATTGATGCTAGCACGTCGCGGGCCGCTATGAGGCCACACGGTAAGGGTTGTGGGAATCTTGACGTTCTCTGGTAACTCAATCTGGGGGTTGAGTTCCTCGAACCTGTACAAACATGCATCAGTCAGATGATCGACAAGAAGCCCTCTAGGGGAAGAACTTACCACAAGTTCTGGGGGATCAGTCCCCTTTCGACGGCTAAGGCAGCCTTGATAACACCAGCCACACCAGCAGCACCCTCCAAATGACCGATGTTGGCTGCAAAATCAGCAATGGTTCAGAGACAATAGTTCAAAGAGACATCAAAACGGGGCTGAACGTACTCTTTACCGAGCCAACATACAGCTCAGACCTGCGACTGGGCTGGTCTCCTATCGTCTTGAGAATAGCACGGGCTTCCAGAGGATCGCCAGCTTGCGTTCCCGTGCCGTGTGCCTCAACGTAGCCAGTCTCTGCGGGATCAACGCCAGCTTTGCGGTATGCAGTGCGTATAAGCTCCTGCTGAGCTTCGCTATTCGGCAGTGAGATACCAGGGGTTCTGCCATCTTCGTTTGCTGCTGAGGCCAGCACAACAGCACGGACGGTATCGCCGTCGCGAAGCGCGGCATCCAAGGGCTTGAGAATAGTGACACCAAATCCTTCTCCGCGAGCGAAGCCGTTGGCGTTCGCGTCCCACATCTTGGATTTTCCCTCGGGGGAGAGGATTTTGGCTGCACCGAGCAGGATGGACATGTCTGGGCCGAACATGAGATTGGCGCCTGCAACAACGCTCTGTCGCACAAGGTTTGTGTCAGCAATCTCCTCGCTCGTAAGGGGAATTGTTGTTATGTGCTCGTTTCACACTCACCATCTCCGCCTCTCCTGTTCGTATGCTCTGACAAGCCAGGTGGAAGGCCGTCAGGCTAGATGAGCATGCAGTGTCGATTGTCATAGAGGGACCCCTGAGGTTGTAGAACCACGAAAGCCGATTTGAGGCAAGGGATGAAGAAAGGCCGGTAGCATCTTCAATGAGGTATCAATATTGCAATGCTGGAACACGGAATAGTAGAACTGGGTACTAACGGTAAATGGAGGGTCCTTCGTTGTCACGAGCTTGCAGGTTGGGGAAGTCTCCGGTGAAGGTACCAATGTAGCATGACGTTTGAGTTCCCGAGACGTCTTCCAGTCTCAAACCAGCTAATGCATAATTAGCAAACGGGTTGTCCCCTAACCTCTGCTAGATTGTCGTAGACTTACCATTCTCAAACCCCTCGTATGTTGCTTCCAGGAGCATCCGGTGCGTCGGATCCATAGCCTTAGCTTCCTTGGGTGTGACAGAGAAGAATGGTGCGTCAAACACCTTGAAGTCTTGTTTCAAGAAGTGCGCATGTCTAAAATGAACGATGAGACTGGAAGAGTAAAGGATTTCAACGATGATTGGCTTACCTGGGCTGGATGCTTCCAAGTCTTTCAGGGTCAGGATGGTAAAAGCCATCAACATTGTAGCGGTCTTTGGGAATCTCGGACCGCGCAGAGCGAGCGTCCAAGAGCATCTGCCAGAACTTCTCTGGGTCAGAAGCGTCACCTGGGGCTCTCAGCCCGATGCCGATGATGGCGATGGGTTGACATGTGCTCTCAGCACGGGTAGGCTCGTCAATGAAGGGCATGTTGTGTAATGGGGAATGGGAGAATGGGAATTATGAACAGGTATAGCGTTTGGGTATCTTAGCAGGATGGTGGAAGGCAGGTTGGGCAGGACGAGAGTGTCAGAGAGAACTAAGGTGAACATGAAGAAGATTTACAAGAGATTCAGGTATCATATGTCTGCTTCGATGCAACTTCGATCGGAGGATTCCGCAATATCCGTTCACAGTGGCAATGCCTCGAGATGAGGTCCATCCATGTCATCAGATAACAACAAAGATGCCTACCTTGGCCAGAGTCCGAACGACTCCATCGAAACGGTGTCTTTCACCCAATACCATCATATCCTCCGGGCACGTTGTCGGCCTCTTGTCTCCCGATATTGTGCGCAGCAGGACTACGCCAGAGCGGTGACAACCAGGCACAATGGCAGAGATGTCTCTGTGTGCTGTAGCCGGGGCGTTTCCACATCCCGATCGCCAAGGGTCCTGCCAAGTGCGGGAGGAATCCGGGGGACGTATGGTTTCAATAAGAACAGGCTCCGTTTTTGACGGGAGCAGTTGAGCTGGACCTCCTGGTGGATGGGTCTCGCATCTGATATTGCGTTGTGGAGCACTCGCGGTGCCGCTGACTCGGGTCTCAGGATACCCTAGCAGAGCTGGAGCCTGGATCGATTGGCGAATAATCATATCCATGCCAAAATCGAGTCTTCACAATACGTCTCGCAGCACGTGGGCCCTTTTGTTTGTCCTAGTAATGAAGATTCCCTTGGGCGAGTTGCCGCCGGCATAGCTGGAATGGATTCATGGCGCGTCTTGCCGGCGGCTCTGTGCAAGAAGTAGACACGGGGAGTAATCCAAGCACGTCCCCGAGGTGTTTGAAGGATATGAATACGCTTGGCCAATTGTGGATTTACACCGGCCCCGATGGCGGAGCATGCAGAGGACCATCGAATCATGGACGTTCGCTCTTCCTTCTCAGGAAGTTATTCGGTGCTCGTCAAAATTCTGAAGTTGCAATGTATGCAAAGCAACTCAATATTTGCCATTGGGTAGATCTACATGGACTTTGCTAAACACACTGAGATGTCAAATGACATTCGCAATATCCGACGCTTCGGGCTCCACCAAAGGCTGATACCAGCAAAACACATTATCAGGATCGTAAAGCTGCTTCAAAGCGCGTAACTTCTCTAGCCTCCACGGCTCGTACCCATAAAGCGCTTCTGGGGGATCTCGCATCGAAGACGTTGTGTTGCCATAGTTCACGTACTGCTGCAATCGACCGTAACCCGATGTTGCGATGAACTCCTTCTTCCATCGGTCAAGATACTCCTCAAACTTCTCTCTAAACTCAAGCTTCAACGGCGTCGCCATGAGCATTCTGTGAATACAAGTCAGCGTTGCCTCTCCCCAAGTGAAAGCAACAGCTTCAGTACGTTAATCGACTAACAAGAAATGGTTCGAACCCCAGCGCCAAGGGAACGCCGTCGCTTCACTGGGCAGCTCTCGTACTTTTTGGTGGGGCAAGCATTCGAACATGGCTCCGAAGAAGCCCTTGCCCGCCCATTCTTCGTTCATGGATCTGACACTCTCAAAGAATGCACGGGTGGTCTTGAGGTCAAACTTCTCCACGCAGGCAGCTCCCATCATCTTGTAGGGCGCTTTGGACCAGACCTCTGGTTTACTGAGAACGTTGTTCATGCCTTTGTACGTCTTCCACGGAAGATCAGCCCAGGTCGTGATCACCTTTCCGCTATTGATAACGGGCTTCAGGTCTTCGAACTGTTGGACCCAAGGTTCTGATTCGGCTTCCGGGCCGGACCAAACAAGATTGACAAGTATGTGGTGCTGTGAAGATGGCATGTTAGCGTTGAGCATCCACGAATGAGGTTGCAAAAGCATTCATCACCTTTCTGCCACCTCCGCTCTGGCGAACCCACAGCACGAAGATGGCCAAATTGGCCGGGATCACTTCGTTTATGCTGTTAAGAGTCTCAAAGACAGAATCGCACTGCTCAACAGTATACTCCAGGTCCCAAGTGTAATGGATGCCCTTATTTGCCTGGGGATATACCCGGAACGTAGCTTCTACCGCGATGCCAAAGTTGTGTCCAGCTCCGCGGATAGCCCAGAACAATTCGGGGTTCGATTCTTGGGACACCAGAACAACGCTACCATCGGCGAGTGCCAGCTTACAAGACACCATGTTATCGTGCAAGAAGCCGTATTTGCCTTGAAGGCGGCCGAGGCCGGCTCCGAATGCCACTCCTACGACGCCCGTTGTCGGACAGGACCCAACGTCTGCCACGAAATCAGCCTACATCTTGAAGTCGCAATACTCAACATCGAGTACTTACTGACTTCCATTCCAACCGACTCAAGGAACTTGACAAAGTTGTCGGTTATGACGCCTCCACCGACGGTGACTTGTCGCTCATCGGCATCAAATTCCAGCTTGTTCAGCGGGCGCATATCGATGAGAATCCCGTCTTTCAAGTGCCGCATCGTCGAAGTCACAGCATGGTGTCCTGACCGTGGCGCGAACGGAATGCCTTTTTCCCGGGCATACTTCATGACCTGAATCACATCTTCTTCGCACGCCGGCTCGACAGCCGCAAGGTACGTCTGTGGCAACCTGCAGTCAGCATGAGTCTTCGGGTCGAAGCTTGCTCCGGACTTACCGGACGCTCATAGTCTGTGAATCTTAGGTTGGATCTGCCAAATTCTTCAGAGTCGGCGAGGTGAATGCAGGCTCCGGTTGAGAGCCTGGGCCTCAGTTCATCCCGGATAGTCTTGGGGCTCGTGATTCTCGTCATTATGCTGGTGTCTTGAATGCTGAGGCGAGGCCATGACCAGTTTGCCAAGCAATCAGATACTTGTCAAGCTCGACAGCAATCTTCCGTCGGACTGCTTGAATGAATCCGAAGCCGGTTTCGGAAACATCACATGTTGAGTGAATCATTATCCTTCCTGTACCTAAGGGAACCATCGGCTCAACTCCGCCATGTCCCCAACATCCCCACTCACTAACTAATCTGAACCAGGGAACCAGCCAGGGATGCCAGAAGTCAGACTATGTACGGGCGCAACTGAAGAGCGGATTTTCTGTCATTTCGTGCAGAGGTTCGTGGCGAAGGACCTTGTGTCTGTTCATTGGCAGATTGTTCCCACGTGCTGTAAACAAAACCCGTGGAGTTCCCAAATCTCTCATGGATTCAGCCCCTCAAAGTCTTGAACTGAACGGCCAAGACCGGGGTAATGAGCTTGTTTTCTAAACAAGCATTGACTCGTGCTTCGGCTCCAGGATGTCTCGGAAAATAAAGTTTTCTTCTGCAGCTAATTGAACCAGGGGGGGGGGGGGTTTTTTCTTCTTTTTTTTTCTTCTTTTGATTCCGTTCCTGGAAGCAAGATTCGACAGCCACTTGAGCAGCCTGGCCCGGTATGCAAGGATCCGGAGATGGCAGTCCGGGACTCCCTGGTTGTCGTGGCCCGCTCAACATGAATCGAGTTCTCGGAAACCGCAGCGAACTTCTTATCGCGTTCCTCTCAAGCACTCCGTATGGATCCCACGATGGTTCTTTGCGGGTCCGTGAGAACGTGCGACGATGTTTGGTTTTCATTGGCAGACGTGCTCAGCGATGCACTTTATCCCAAAAGACCCTGAACCGTCCCATGCGGAGAGCCTCGCCATGGTCGTGTTGTTGCGGAACATAGTCCGACGAGCTCTCCGCCGTAGCTAGGAGTGAACAGGCCAAGCTCGAGGGTCGAGACTCGAGAAGCTTTTGTTGATGTCAACGGCGACGCAGACTGTCTGGGTCGAACAAGTACCGACGCCGTGGTTGAGTTGAGGGAATTTTCAATCATCACGATGATCACAGTCAACTTACCTGAGCAGGTTCAAGCTCACCTGAGCCAGTTGCCAGCGATCTCAGCTTTCAACACTGCCATCACCTCTCTCTGTCTGGTAAAATTCAGTAAACCGAATAGTCCTCTCAGACCAAAATCTCACCAATGTTCTAGATCGCGACATACACCTTCTGCAGAAGCTTCTACTACCTCTACCTCAGTCCGCTACGACACTACCCAGGCCCCAAGCTCTGGGCCATCTCTCGTCTGCCATGGAACTACGTCAACATGAAGGGCCGCATCACCTGGCGCATCCGCGAGCTCCACGACCAGTACGGCCCCGTCGTCCGCATCGCGCCCGACGAGCTCTCCTACACCAGCTCCACGGCCTGGAAGAAGATCTACGGACAGCGCACGCCCGAGTTCCCAAAGGCCCTCGACGGTCGCGGCATCGCACCGCCGACCATGGGAGGCCGTAAGACGCTGATGACGGAGGATCAGGCGGGCCACGCGCAGCTCCGGCGCGCCATCAACCCGGCCTTTTCTGAGCGTGCGTTGCGTGAGCAGGAGTACTACTTTCAGGGCTATACGGATACTTTTGTGAGTCAACTGAAAAAGGTGTGTAAAGAGGGCGCGGTAGATTTGTCAACTTGGTTCAATCTTCTTGCTTTCGATATTCTCAATGGTGAGTAGCTAGCTCCCTGACATTCTGACGACACACTCAGCCCGAGCTCGGGTAGGTAAGCCTTTCCAAATCTAACAAAATGCACATCCAGACCTCGCCTTTGGCAGTTCTGAAAACTGTCTCAGCAACGCCGACCAGCCCTGGCTCCGCCTCATCAACACGCGCGCCAAAGCCTACGTCTGGATCCAACTAACTGTCCAATACGGCGTGTTCGACCTCCTCACCTCGATCGCGCCGCGCCGCGTGACCGAGTCTCGCCGTAAGCACATCGCCATGACGGAGGCCAAAGTCCGACAACGCATCGAAGCCAAGAACCCGGGCAAGGACTTCATGTCCTACATCCTCGACAACGCGGAGGAGAAGCCGCTCACCAACATTGAGCTGACGATGTTGGCGGGCACCTTTATCGTCGCCGGCAGCGGGACCACCGCCGGCGGCATGTCTGGCCTGACGTACCTGCTGCTACATAACCCGGAGAAGCTCGAAAGGGTAAAGGAGGAGGTTCGTGGTAAGTTTAGGGCGCAGGAGGATATCACAATGGTTGCTGCGCAGAGTTGTAGGTACCTTCGCGCGTGTATTGACGAGGGCATGCGGTTGTATCCGCCGACGCCCGGGTCCCTGCCCCGATGGGTTCCGGGGGAGGGCGAGGTCATTGATGGCAGATGGGTTCCTGGCGGATACGCCGTCGCTGTGAACCAATTCGCGGCGGGACACTCGGAACACAACTTCCGCAGGCCTCACGAGTTCATCCCTGAGAGATGGCTTGAGCTGGGCCCCGATTCTGAGTTTGTCGATGATGACAGGGCGGCAGTCCAGCCGTTCTCGTATGGACAACACATTTGTATTGGAAGAGCGTGAGTAGCGCCCCAAGGAGGTTGCAAGAGAAACGGGAGATTGGAGAAGACGCTGACAATCTCTCAGCATGGCGTACGCCGAGATGAGCCTGACGATGGCCAAGATGATTTGGAATTTCGATTTTGAGCTCGAGAACCCTTCTGAAGATTGGTGGAGCAAGCAAGGAACGTATATCATGTGGGAGAAGGTTCCTTTGATGATTAGGCTACGCCATAGAGTAGTTGCTTGAAGTCCTTCTAGAGCACTTGTCAGGTCGCTGCCCAAGATGCCTCGCCCAGAACTACAGAACCGTGGAAAAGCTGTCGTAGACAGTGTAGTTTAATCACACCGATATTTCTGTTATAGAGACTCATCTCGCCATCAAGAGATACTCATTGTTGATGCGACTCTAGCAGCAATCATCTCCCTGTACTTTGTCGTACGCCTACTGTAGACCAATCTAGGCTCTGATATCGAGCCGAACTTGGCGCTCGACGTGTCATCACGATGGCCAAGCTCTCCTTCAAACACATCACACATAATTGGATGAACCCATCTCGGTAAAATCGAGTCAGCGACCCGGTAGTATCGAACCTCCTCTCCCGAGCTGTCACTTACCAGCAGAACGGTTGACGTCCGAGTCAGCGGACCGCATCCAGGGGTACCCATGGGCCATTCCCCCCGTTCATTCTCGTCCCTCAAAGTCCCTTGCTCTCAGATCACGGACGCCCCCCACCTCGCGATGGACCCTTTTATTAGATTCCCATGTCGTTTGAAGAGCTCAAGCTTTTGGGCCAATGCCAATCATCATCTGGAGCACGTTGGCGCAGGGTCCAGCGAAGCCGGTGACGTTAAGTGGCATGAACTGATTGACCAATGACCGCCCAAACAATAAACGTGGAGGGGGACCTGCTGTATACTTTTCGTCAGGAAAGCCAATAATTATCGTGAAGTTGAAGTCTGGTGATGGTGACAATGATGTCAATTTGAATCCGTGTACGGGTAAGAGACAAGAGACCAATCTACCATTTGTATGTCTCCCAACTATACCTCACAAACACCAGAAGCCAAAGAAACCAAACGCAACATGACGGCTCACACTTTTCCCCTGGTCGCTTTACCTCAGTTCACAAGTATCAAACAATATCATGACCTTCACAGCATCCCGCTTTACACCCTCCTCCCCTTCCTCCTCCTCCTCCTCCTCATCCTCCACCTCCTGCGAACCCTCTACCGCACAATCTCCCACGCCAGACGCGCCCGCACCCTATCCTGCCGCCCAGCGCCCCTAGAACCCTCAAAACACCCCCTCGGCCTCGACATCGTTCTCGCCTCCCTCCGCGCCGACCGCGAACAGCGCACACCAGACCACGTCGCCGCTCGCTTCGCGGCCCTCAGACACAATGGTAACAAGAACAACAGCAACAACAGCAACAACAACAACAACAACAACAACAACAACAGTAGCAGTAGCAGCGGCGGCGGCGGCGTCTACACCTTCCGCATGTCCCTCCTCGGCACCACAAATCTCGTCACAGCCGACCCGCGCAACATCCAAGCCCTCCTCGCCACGCAATTCCACGATTTCGGTATGGGCCTCGCCCGCAGCACAAACTTAAAGACAGTCCTGGGCCGAAGCATCTTCGCGGCCGACGGTGCGGCGTGGCGCGCCGCTAGGGAGATGATGAGACCTCTCTTCAGCCGCGATAACGTCTCCAGACTGAACCTGCTCGAGGCCCACGTCCAGACGCTGTTCCTCTGCATCGAAAAGGAGGAGGCGACCACGACCGCGACCGCAAATGGACCATGGTCCGCCGCTGTAAGCCTCGCCTCCCTATTCCCATGCCTCACCCTCGACTCCGCAACAGAACTCTTCCTAGGCCAAAGCACATCCACCCTCAAAGCCCGCCTACACAACGACCAAACCCACCCAGGCACAGCCTTCAACCACGCCTTTGAGAAAATGCTCGCCATCCTCGGCACGCGCATACGTCTCCGGAGCTTCTACTGGGCCTACGGAACTAAAGACCTACACTCCTGCGTAGCGACGCTCCACGAATTCGTCGACGCCGCCATCGCGGCATCAGACAGCGCGAAAGCCCAGGGCTCCTCCCTCACGCGCTACAATTTCCTCGACGTCCTCCGCGAGCGGTGCTGCGTCGGTGGGGATGAAGAAGTCCGCGAGCAGGTGTTGGGATTACTCGCCGCCGGGCGGGATACCACCGCCTCGCTGATGAGTTGGGCCTGGTACTGCCTCGTTCGCAACCCGCGCGTGTTCACCAAGCTCCGGGCAGAAATCACATCAACCTTTGGATACGACCACTCCTCCTCTTCAACAGACCACCCTTCGGAGACAACAATGACATTCGCGTCCCTGAAGCAGTGCACCTACCTCCAACACGTCCTCTCCGAGACCCTCCGCCTCCACTCCGTAGTCCCCTTCAACTCCCGCCGCGCCCTCCGCGACACAACCCTCCCCACGGGCGGCGGACCCCTCGGCACCCACCCCGTCTTCGTGCCCGCGGGGACGGAAGTCAATTTCAGCACGCACGTGCTCCACCGCCGCAACGATCTCTGGGGCGACGACGCGGATGATTTCGTCCCGGAGCGGTGGGAGACCAAAAGGGGGTCCGCGGGCGCGGCGTGGCACTTTGTGCCGTTTAATGGCGGGCCGAGGATTTGTATCGGGCAGCAGCTTGCGCTGACGGAGGCTGGATATGTGGTTGCGAGGATGTTGCAGAGGTATGAGGCCGTGGAGGGGTTGGATGTGGATGGGACGAGGGACTGGCATAATTTTACGGTGGTTTGTGGGCCTGGGAGCCCGGTTGATCGGAACGAGGCTGTTTTGTGTCGGTTGAAGGTTGCGGAAGTCTAAGAGGTGATTGTTTGTCTTGGCTGATATAGGCCACATGCGCAGACATGAACACGAGCTTCGTCGGTCAGTCAAGTAAGTCAAGATACCTTACTTATGAAACCTAGGTAGCTGTATCACCAGGTTGAATGCTCGTCAGGAGAGAATTTTGATATCCGCTATGATTCAAATCATATCGTCACATCCGACGAGATACCGGGCTTGTTGCAAGGTTCCTAGAGAGACTCAGAATCATCAGTGTTGATAATTTCCAAGGTATCACAGGAAATTGACAGCTCTCAGAACTAAGCCTTGAACGATACTTGCTGGAGAACAATGCTAACGCCTTCCGCGCACCGCGCACCTATCTCGGGGATGCTGGCCAGGAGAGCATCGGTAAAAGTGGATCGCATCACCGTAGCCGCGCCCGATCCGCTCCGAACATTGAAATCGAGCAACCCGGGCTGACTTGACACATGACAGTCACTACATTCATGAGACAGACAAGTTTTTGATTGGTTTTTTTTATTATTTTTTTTTATTTCTTATTGGTATCATTCAACGTGATATTTGAAACGAGAAAGAAAAAAAAAAGTTACATCAAGGTCATGTACACATTTGCGCCGAAGTAAGCCCCAGTTTTCATTACCTTTCCAACCAAGATACTGCCCCTTAGAACAACGCTCCGCCCAGACGGATCGCGACGGACTTGTTCTGGGTGTAGTTTGCGAGGGCGGCCTCGCCGAGCTCTCTGCCGATACCGGACTCCTTGAAGCCACCGAAGGGCACCTGGTAGGAGAGCATGTTGTAGCAGTTGACCCAGACGGTGCCGGCCTTGATGGCGTTGCTGACGCGGATGGCGGTGTTGAGGTCGGTGGTGTGGACGGCAGCGGCCAGACCGTAGGTGGTGTCGTTTCCGAGCTTGATGACCTCCTCCTCGTCCTTGAACTTGGCGATGGCGCAGACGGGGCCGAAGATCTCCTCCTGCATGATCTTCATGTCCGGGCGGACGTTGCTGAAGATGGTGGGCTGGATAAAGTAACCCTTGTCGCCGTGACGGGCACCGCCCGTCTCGACGGTGGCACCCTCGTCCTTGCCGGCCTTGATGTAACCCATGATGCGGTCGAACTGCAGCTGGGAGACCTGGGGGCCCTGGAAGGTCTCAGGATGGAAGGGGTCGCCGACCTTGTTCTGCTCAGCGCGCGCCTTGAAGGCGGCGAGGAACTTGTCGTAGACGCCCTCCTGGACGAAGATGCGGGTACCGGCGCAGCAGCACTGGCCATGGTTGTAGTAGATGCCAAAGTTGACCCAGGAGATGGCCTGCTCAATGTCGGCGTCGTTGAAGACGATGTTGGGGGACTTTCCGCCGAGCTCGAGGGTGACCTTCTTGAGGTTGGAGCTGGCGGCGGCTTTCATGATCTGGCGACCGACAAGGGTGGAACCGGTGAAGGCGATCTTGTCGACGTCCATGTGGGAGGAGAGAGCGGCACCGGCGATCTTGCCGAAACCGTTGATGAGGTTGAAGACACCGGGGGGGAAGCCGGCCTCCTTGATGAACTGGGCGAAGACGAGAGCGGACAGGGGGGTCTGCTCGGCGGTCTTCATGACAATGGTGTTACCCGTCGCCAGGGCGGGGGCGATCTTCCAGGAGAGCATGAGAAGGGGGAAGTTCCAGGGGATGACCTGGGCACAGACACCGATCTGGAAGGGGGGGGGAGGGGGGAGTTTGTTAGCTCGCTGTCCAAGTTTGTTATTATGGTAGCGAGTAATTGTGACTTACGGGCTCGGAGCGAGTGTAGTGGAACATATCGTGGGCAACGTCAATGGTCTTGCCCTCGATCTTGTCGGCCCAACCTCCGTAGTATCTCAAGCAGCCGACGACGGCACCGACGTCGCCCTTGGCCATGGAGATGGACTTTCCGTTGTCGAGAGACTCGACGGCGGCCAGGAGATCGGTGTTCTTCTCGGCAATATCGGCGAGCTTGTTCAGGAGGTAACCACGCTGGCTGGGGGCAACCTTTCTCCACTCGCCCTCGAAGGCCTTGCGGGCGGCGGCGACGGCAATGTCGACATCCTTCTCGGTGGCCTCGTGGACGGAGGTGATGACCTCCTCGGTGGAGGGGTTGATGACCTCGAAGGTCTGCTTGTCGACACCCTCAACCCACTCGTTGTTGATGAACCTGGAAGATCACAATGTGTTAGCCTTTTTCTTTTCTTTTTTTTTCATGTTTTCGAGGTTGTCATCGCTCGCGGGGTAGCGGCGGGATAAGAGATTGAGGGGTAGGATACGCACAGTCCAGTAGGTTGGTTGTAGGGGCCCGTCACCGGGGTCTTGAGCTCAACGGACAAACCCATTGTGTATGATTTTGGGAAACAAGACGAAACGTGGAGGGGTATTTGGTATCACGGAAGAAAGAAGAAAAAGAATAGTTTGGATTGGGATGAAGTTTGTGAGTTGAGAGTAGTGAGAAGTGAGAAAGGGAGAGGAGAAACTCGAGTGAAGAAGCTGGGGATCACAGACCTGTATATAAAGC
>JFFI01001255.1:18009-42738 GCA_001563125.1 Colletotrichum salicis | reverse complement strand
AAAAAAAAAAAAAAAAAATGGAAAAAAAAAAGACTCACATCCCACTCAGCCGTCCCGACCTTTGCTGCTTGGACGTTATGGTATCCGAGGCCATGCCTCGTCAGGTACAAGACCTTGTAGTCCACACCGTCGGGGCTCTCAGCGTTAAGCTTCCTCACACGAGAGGCGAATCGCTCCCAGGGCCTGGCACCACCACCACCACCCTCGGTTATTACTACGTCGCCGTCACCATCAGCCGCCGCGTCTCCAAAGGTCTTGTCGAGGAGCCCAAGGCCTGACTGCGTGGTTGCTTTCCCGTTTGGACTGGCATCGGCGATCTTGTAGTAGTCCACAAAGTACTCGGGCAGAATCGTGAATTTATATCGGCAGAGGTCGGACGTTGGGGTTACGGCCATTTCGGTTGCGGCGAGGAGTGCGGGGAAGAGGCTCTGGGGGAGCATGAGCTGAAAGGGAAACGTAACGGTATATATGCAAACCCAAGGGTTCAAAGTTTGATGCAAAGATGAAAGAGACGATAAGTTCCTTGGGCTGGGGGGTTTCGAGGGGACTAGCTTGAATAAATAGGTAATTAGTACCCGTGGAGTCTGAACAAGGCTTTCGAGGCTGAGCAAGTTACCGGTCCCGATCTGGTCTAAACTCTGACGGCGTTATTAGTAGTACAAGCAAGCCCCTCAATTCACCGTGTCCGCCTCGAGATCTGCCTTGGTGATATGAGTTTCGAATGCCTGGACAATGACTTCGTCGTGATGAGCACCCAAAAAAAAACAAAAAAATCCAAACCTCTGAATAATTCACACAGATCTTTAGAGGAATCAAAAAAGAAAGATGTCAATCACGATTGAAAAAGTGAGCGAAATCCACACGCAAATCCCATCGTCAATCTACCCCGCTTTACCCTTGGCCGCCAACGACATCCGCCTCATCATAATCCAAGCCAAAGGCAATGATGACAACTCCTGACAGCCTCAGTTGCTCTCTTCACGTATCAAGCCTCAACGACTCGACACCCTACCATGCCCTCTCATGCACCTGGGGCCCGGCCACCGTCCAAGAAGCCGACGACAGGCCCGCCACCAGCATCACCTGCAACGGCCGCGCCATCCTCATCACGCATAACCTTTGGACCGCGCTCTTGCGTATACGAGACAATCCAGAGCTCGCGAGCAAAAAGTTTTGGGTCGATGCCATCTCCATCAACCAGACCGACGATGCGGGGCGCTCGAGGCAGGTCCAGCTCATGGCGAGCATCTACAGCTCTGCCTCTTGCGTGCTAATCTGGCTGGGCGAAGAAGACGACCATACGGCAAAGGCGCTACGCCTGATACAACACCTCACGACGATAGACGCACGACACCTGGCCAGACTAGCTCCGTAAAGCATAACCCAAAGCCCGCTCTCACGGGAACGCGGAGGCGGCGGCGGCGACGACGACGACGACGAGGTCACCGTGGAATCCGTCTACGTCGCCGCCGCCGTGCAGATCCTGGAGGATACGGACGATTTTTTCCTGCTGTACTGCGTCGAGGGGGACAAGTTCCGAGATGCCGCGCTGCCGTCTTGAGTGCCGGATTGGCGGTGCCGCGGACGCTGGTGATTCGTAAGTCTTGCAGGGTGTTGGAGATTCGGGCGTTGAAGATTGACGTGGTTCGGGTTACTGCTGAGTTAGGAAGCACGAGATCTACTTTGGCGCACCATTCCCGACGTTGATGAAGATCCTGACGGGGGAGGACTCTCGCGTGGATGAGGGAGTGTTGGATGCAGTCTGGCGCTCTCTAGTGACCAACACCGGAGGTGACCCGCCGCAGTGTCCGACAGATGAGAGATACAAGGGGGCCTTTGTGCACTGGATTACAGAGAGGCTTGATGCGACATCTAAAGGTCCGAAAGGCGGAGAGGATGCTCAAATGGCGGCCATAATTGCCCAGTTTCGTCGTTTGAGCCAATCTATGCCGCCAGCTCTCCTGGGATGGAAGACTACAATACCGCATTCTCCCATGGGTCGCATCTGAGGCTCTTTGAGACATCTGGAGGCTTCATCGGGCTTGGTTCAGAGTGTCTTCAGATGAATGTCTCAATCTGGATCGTTCCTGGCTCACGTGTACCATTAATATTCCGGAAGAAAGGGCCAAGCCATCACCGGCTGGTAGGAGGTGCATATGTCCATTGGTGTGATGCAGGGAGAAGCAGTCAAATCGAGCAATGTCAAGACACATGAGTGGGAAACTCTGTTTGTCGAATAAATGCCAGAGTTAGCTTTACACTCCGATGAAGAATACGAACAAGAGCTCGAACTCACCGGAAATACCAATAGTGTGAAGCATTGAAGCACACATTCCATTGCGACTGAATTGGAATCCCGAAGAGAAATACCTCGGATGGGGAACACCGCTTTAGACCCATTGACGACGGTCAATGATGGATATTTTCATCTTATATTCTTCCTTCTTTTAGCAAACACTCGCTTCGGGGTATCTCAGCTCTCAGATGACTATTCTCCGTAGGGCCACATTTCGCAAGAGTACTTTCACCTCAACAAGCCAGAGTTTCTGAGACAGCTCCCAAAGCTTCCCAGCGGCGTCTCTTCTTTCATACCTAAGCTTCTCGTATCCACCAACGGCACCATAGATGGTCGCCCATGTGCGCACTGAAATGGAAACGAGCACCGACTGAGCCTGCGAACAAGAGCCTCGCATTCGTCCCTGGACAAGACATCATTAAACATGATGGCACCTACTCGACTTAGCATCATAACTTGTCACATGTTAGGATCAAAACGTACTGCGACAGGATCTCGAATTGAGCAAGTCGAGGATCCCTTGAGGACATCCGTGAAAGTTCGATATCCAGTCGACCTCTTGACTACTACTCCCAGCAGCGAAACTGAAGGGCTTGGAAGTTGGGCTGCCGTCTTCCTCTGCTTTCCATATCTCGTGCCGAAGAAGGTCTGCGAGCAATTTCGGCTCTGATCTGCATCGCTCGAGGATGCTGGGTGGCAGGCTGAACACGTCCACCTTGGGGAGCTGCCTGCTTCTATGCCGCCAATCAGTCGGCTCGGGTTCATCAATGTTGTAGAATACACCCCATCGGCGTAGATGGTGGACGTATTTGCGCAGCAGTCTGCACTCCTTGGACGAGAACTCGAATTGCAAGGGCTTTTCAAGAGCCTCCGTCTGTGCAAGTATCTCTTTTGGACGATTCGCAACGTAAAAATAGTCCCGCATCAGTGACTCGAGTCGACATCTCTCGTCTGCAGCGTGTTGATCGATCAAGACTAGTACGGAATTTGTTTGAATGTCTGACAGGTTTCCGCCAGAAATCAGATCTCGTTTAAGTTTCACCAGAATGAACTTGCTGTCAACCTGGGAGACGATTTCTGCTTCCATCAAAGCAGCTTTGGAGACTCGACCAGACAGCTTGATATTCGACGTGTGGGCTCCGTGTGAACATCCAGTGGTGTCAAGATCGAGGGAATGAATCAGGCCCTGCTTTTGTTCTGCCAGTGTACCTTGTAACTGAGGCACTGGGGGGTCGACAGGCCGGAAGACGGGGTTCTCCCATATTGAAAGAATCCCCCTGAGCCTGTCGCTCGGCGGTTGAGGTTTTCGGTCACCACTCGGCTTGAAGAATTGAGAAGAAGAAGAAGGCAGCAAGTTGAGATGGCCTCTTACTTCCCCATTGTCATCAGGCTTTGCCGAAGATGGGCTTAATTGATCTTCCTCTACCTCAACCGATGACCGCGTGCAAGTTTGAGCTAGCCCAGCAGGCTCACTTGTAGCGCCAGAAGGTTTGCCAGGTTCCTCTTGCTTTGGCGACGACTTCGGCATCAAATCATCAAAGGGCTTTCGCAGAAGATTCCCGGACTCGTCGAGGTGCCGCAAGCTAGGCTGAGCTTTCGTAATGTCCTCACCCGACTCTTGTTCCGCAGTGTGTCTGATGGCGGCCCTCAAAGCGACCTCTGAGGACAGGGGAGTTGATGCTCCCGATTTCGAGGTGCCTCCAGATGCCCGTCCTACCTTCACTCGTTGCCAGAGATCGAAAGGAGACTCTGGCCTCGACAGCGGGGTAGCTGAATTCGATCGACTGGTCGCCGACGAGACTGTCCGCGACCGGCTGCTGCCTTTGCGCCTCCCTTCTGTACTACAAGAATCATCTCCTTGATGCTTGTTACGAGAAGAGCCCTGAAGAGAAGTAGTGACTTTGTGGGGTCGGAACTGATGCTTCTTCAAGAACTCGTAACAGACAAGTTTGAGCAGGTCAATCATGTTCGTGAGGGTGTGGTTCCGCTCCTCAAGTAGGTCTTCGAAAGATGAAGCTACGAGAGGACGTGCGCGGGATGAAGAGCTGATTTGAAAGTAGAACATTGGCCATCGATCCAAGCCTCGTCTCGGCTTGGCAATCTTTGCTGGAGTTCCCTTTGAACCTGGAAGGAGAACGTCGGGCGATTGGCTTGAGGCGTCCGCATCCTCCTCTATAGCAAAACCCGAATTGACAAAGACACGATTGACCTCATTGTACAGGACGTTGGTCCCGTGCTCATTAGACACGGGATGGATACCGAAGCTGATGAATTGAGCTCGACGTGTGGCCACGGGCTTCAGCGCTATGCATCCTGCAATGGTCAACTTCCCAACGGATGCGCCGATGGAAGTCCAGACTATTTGGTCCAAGCCGTCCACAAGACCTGATTGTGTCAGGGTGCGTGATGACCGAGTTACCATGTCCGACTTGGGTGCTGTGTTGGGCCTGAAGCGTGTCTCGTTGTTGTTGACACTGTCTCGGGCGTAGAGAGTAACGCTCAAAGGCCATGCTAGCAACAGAGCAGTCAGGTCATGCAGTAGTCGGCCCCATTCCTTGTCCACTGCGACCTTTTCTGAGGCTGCAGCTCTCTGCTTGACTCTGACGGCCATGGAGCCGAACAAGTCTCGAACGGCGACGCGGGTTCCATGGCTAAAGGTCACTAGGCGTTGCTCTGGTAGGGCAGGGATGTTGCGTGCCAAGACCTTTGCGTTGTGAATGGTGACTGAGTTTTGCGAGTTGTGGAGATGGTGGTGGGAGGTGATGGAGAGCAGAGACAGAGCGGCAACAGAGGCTAGAAAGTTACCGCTGACGCCGTGGCAGTCTGTCTCGGGTGAGAGTCTTGATGTATCTGAAGATGTTTTAGCAAGTGCGCGCTAAGACGAGTTCATGTGGCTCACGATGCTGCTTGACCAGTCCACCATTCTCTCGAAACTCTAGGGGTAGAATGCCTAACCCATCGTCCTCCACCGTGCAATTGCCACGGGAATAGTCGATAGTAACGTTGACCCTTGTGGCTCCGGCATCGAGGGAGTTCTCGACGAGAGCGCATACGACGCCGTTGAGAGACGTGACTGTGGCTGAGGACCTGATGCGGCGGATGACGTCCTCTGGCAAGGGCTTGATGGACATGACGGCGGTTGGGGGAATCGAGGCGCCATGTCGAGACGGGTCAGATGAGCCACCGGGGATGGCTGCGTACGTGCATGGATGTCAGCAGTTGCTGATTTACACGGCTATGGCAGCTGCCTACCAGTGTTTTTGTCGATTAAACCAACGATGTCAAATTCTGCTGGTCTCAGGTCGGACGGAACGTGTGCACTGAAAGGAAGGCGACGTCAGGAGCAGCGATAAGCGATAATAGAGCGATAAGGATAATGGCTTCCTGAAAAAGATAAGATAAGATAGGTAGGTAGCGGAGACCACCCAACGCCCTCAGGTGTGGCTGCCCCTGCTTCCAACCACACCAAGAAGGCGCCATGTGAGTCTTTTGAGTTTCAGTTTGAGCGCTAGATTTGGCAAGCGTCTGACAAGTGAGCTAAGAGCTTTGGCCATGGCTTGCAAAGTTGCGAACGGGTGCCGAGGGAGGTTGGGAATGGGGCGGAGGACGACTTCATGGCAAGGTCAGTATGCGTAGGTAGGCAGTTGATGGCGACTGTCATCTGGACTGCGATGCTGCCAGATCTTGAACATCAGCCCGGAGTGCAATGCGGGGGTTCAGAATCAAGACAGAAGCTCAAGCTGCCGTCTGATGTTGAGGAGCAAGGTGGCTGATGGCTATTGTGTAATATTGATTGTCTTACATGTAATCCCTGTCTTCTTTGTTCCCAACGTCGAAAGGGTAGCCACGAGGATGGGATGCCTGTTGGAGATACGAACACACCAAAACTTTGTCTCAAGGTGGCCATCACGTCTAAGAAAATATGCTGGGAACGTTTACCTCCCGGCGGGATACGGATATATCGAGGTAGATTCGACAGTTGGAAGGTAAAGAGTCCCGTCTGCAAAAAGATTTCAGAGAGTGACATCACACATCAGATGGCTGGTGAGTGCCCACCACAGTGACCGCACAGATGATGATGACATAATGCGACCTGATGGATTGATTTCCAGCAATCAGCAACAAGTATCCGTAAGCAATTACTGTGTAATGAAACCCACACCAATTGCCAGTGTTTTCAATGGGATTTAAGGGTTCATGCTTCCGGGGGGGGGGGCCTTGCAGTGATCCCAGTCAAGCTCTTTGAAAGACGCCGATGATCAGAAGACTGAAGTGCTAGAAGGTGACAGTCTCCGCTTGGGTCGGGACGGATAGCACCAAGTGGTCCAATTTCGTCGATTCCAGCCCTGGCTTAAAGTACCTTGGCTTCATCGCGTTGCGCTTGTTTGAATAGCACCGTCCTCCATCGTCAAGTGAACAAAGGCTTTGGGCTCTCTCAGTTCATATGCCGTCTCCTAGGTAATCTCTTTGAATCTTGGGCAAGAAATGATGGATGAACCAACATTACCGACCAAGCCGATGCTTCAGTTTCAGACAGCAATCGGGCGCTTCCAACCTAGCGGGCAGTTGGCAGACTAGGGGAGTGGAGGTGGGCGAGAGCGACCCCCAAGGTCTCACAGTCTCCAGAGATGGCTTCGACCGTGGACCACTGATATGCTGCTGATCGACCGTAGGGCGGCGCAGGCGGGACGTGGACCTTGCCGTGGGTGCGTGGTTGCGTGGGCTGGATGTTGGGTGTCACCCACCTCGATCGTGGTGTTGTCGTGCGGTCGTATTCCACATTGAAAGAAGGTGTATGCCGTCCGAGCACTGGTAGGATGGACAGAGGTATACCTATCTACGTTACGAGTGTTCCTAGGGCGACTTCTAGTATTGTGCCTAATCAAGTACTCAAAGAATCGGAGCTGAAAGAGACTGTCCAACGTACGACTTGTTACAAGAGAAAGTCGTAAGAAAAGATAGGCCGGGCTGAGCAGCGATGGTGGGCAGCGCCTGGGGCGTCTGGGCTGGGGCTTTGCGGTCCACTCAGCTCCACGCCTTGGTCCCCCATCATCCCAATCCGTTCTGGTCACCTTTCGCAGCCCACCTAGTGTTAGGTACCTTACGGTTACCTTAGGTTCCCTCTTTCCCTGAGATGCCCTCTACTGGGCTTTGAAGTGCTGTCCCTTGCTACCTTACCTACGCTGCGCAGTAAGGTCTGCTACCTTGGGTGCTGCCCGCTACCGCTGCCATTTGCATTCATTGCCTTTGGCTCTTTCCCATCCCACTTTCAGTATTCCGTTTCCAGTCCCAATTCCATTTTCATTTCCATCTCCATTCTCATTCTTTGCTCTCGCTCCTCCCATTCTCCATCTCGACCTCACCACTCTCACCTCGACACACCGCACACCTTCCTCTCGTCCCGATCTCCGACCACCGCATTTTGCTCACATTCCTTCGACCTTGCCGACTCATCCATTTCATTCCCGAAACCCCGACCCTTCCTCCCATCGACTGACGCTTCTCTTTACCTCCCTCCTGCACGCTCATTCGAACGCCCGCTCGTTTCTCCAACTTGAGTCGCACGTCCAACTTCCATTTACCGCCTCATTTTCGCCGCATCACACCATTCAAGTTCCTCCACCGATACCCCTTTCTGAACGATTCCCGGCAGACTCTCTCCTGCGACAAGACTAGCCCTGCAAGACGACCGAATGGCTACAACCGAGGCCGCGCTGCAGCCGCACGGTAAGTACAACCTACCTTCTATCCGCATCTGCTTTGTCGCCGCGGCTGCCGTCTGCACAAGGCGCAATCCTTCAGCAGCAGCTCCAGCCCGCGCCGGATGGCCAATCGCCTCAACTGCACAAGACACTGACAACATAGTAGATCGCCCCGATCGTGCAGGTCGCCGCCGTCCCTTCTCCACATGGGTCAAGAAGCTCACCAACTTCAAAAGCTCATCCTCTAGCGATGGAGGTGGCGTGCGCCTTCCCAGCTCCAAGCGCCAACAGGCGAAACTTCACGCAAAGATGCGAGCCTCCAAGAACAATAACCCCTATCCTCAGTCAGGCCGAGTAGGCTCCGCCAGCCATGCCGATGTCGACATCGAGACCAGCTCCTATTCATTCTCAACCGGTCTGAGTGGGAGCGCAACTTCCATCGAACGATCCTCTCGCATGTCTTCTCGAATGTCCTCCGAAGATGGCCGCGCCCCACCCACCACCGGCGCAAGGTCCATGGCCCCCACGATTTCCACTGATCACGATGGCGCCCATTCCGTAGTCGCCCCTTCCCACGGCGCTCCATCTGTAGCCGGGACGAGTCGAACGATTGGCGGTGTTGAGTCTCGCAGAGGAGGAGACAGCACATTTTCATCCCCAGCACCGTCGGTGCGGTCATTGACGACCACCTTGACCACAATACAGTCCATGACGCCAAATAACGGCGGCACCCATGTCCCAACGAACCCGACCAACAACGGCAACCACACATCGCACCAGGGTCACACCCAATCGATTCATTTCAACCAACCATTCCCAACGGCACCGCCCGCGTCTGCTATCCCCGCTCATCTTGCGCCTGCGGGGTCGGCCTCTGGCAATCCCCAAACATATACGACGGCCACGGCCAACAACCTGCTTACCGACAACGCATCCATCATTACCCTAGCTTCTTCGTCGCAACGCCGTCGCCGTCGCTCGCTGGATACCGATGCCTCTGTCCGTGCCTTGGCCCCTTCCTCCCTCTGGGGCGGCAGTCGGGAAAGCCTTCCTCTGAGCGTCCTAAGCGCCAACATCGAACAGGGCGCGGGAATGCCGACAACTCCGGGGCTTCACCAAAGCAGCTCGCGTATAGCCAACGCCGAACGCACTAGTATATACTCGGCTACTGGTGTCGCTCCCGCCATTCCTGGCGACCGAAACAGCTTTTATGCGAAGCAGAGCGGCACTGGGGACGGAGGGAGCGTTCGGAGCGGGCTGCTAGGCCACGGCCGGTCTGACAGCATCAGCGGGAGTATTGGTGGCGTGACCAGTCCGTTGACTAGTCCACGAGAGACTTCGGAAAAGAGCGAAACGGAAGACAGGGGCGACGGCACGAATCGGGGCAAGGACGACGAGGAGCGCTAAATACGATGTTTCATCACTATTCACGAACCATTTTCTCGCATTAATGAGTCTGGGGCTTTGGTGTTTGGCTGGCATCATAGGAGGGGGGAACTGGGATGGTTCGGGGTTTGGGATTGGGGAGGGTTTCATGGATATTACCCTCACGTGGCTCATACGCAGCCAGTTAGCCGTGAGTCGAGCATTGACGGAAATACATGCATTACGAACGAGGTCTGATTATCGTACTTTTGGTTTTTTGGCCAATGATTACCCAATTATCAAATATGGTGATTACTTACATGACAGTCTCGACAAGTACTAACAGTGGCGGCAGACTGCCCACTCGACAGCATTATTTAATATGGCAAGGGGTCCAGATCCAACCCCTCGACGGAAAACTTGAAGGAGTCGTTGCGCGAATAGCTTCCTCCAACGTCGATGTCCAACCGTCCGCGAATGCAGTCTTCAAAGTCAACGTCGGCGTAGATGATGCCCTCGTCGTCCTCCCACTGCGGTCCGGCGAGGACGTCGCCAAAGGGGCCGACGATGGAGGAGCCGCCGCGGGAGACCCAGTCTTCTGACTTGAGGGCCGGTTTCGAGGTCTTGGGTGCAGTGGTTGTGCCGTTGGTGCTGATGCTGTTGCCGGGGAGAGCGATTTCGTTGCCGTCTTCTGTGAGGCACGAGTTGCGGCGCGCGCGAGGGGGGTAAATTTGGGCGTCTTCTGCGTCTTCGATGCCGCTGTCGTTGTTGTTGCTGTTCTGCGCAGGTGTCGTCTTCGTCGTCGACGACGACGTTGCTGGTGCTGAGGAAGATGTTGTGGCAAGGGGCCTGGCGGCCATGTTGGACGAGACGACGAAGCAGCGGCCCTCGCAGGCGACGGTGCGCATGAGGGGCAGCCAGGTGTCGCGGCCGTCGGCGGTGGGGGCGAGGTAGAGGTTGATGTTTTGGGCGTAGAGGGATTGGCGGAGGAGGGGCATGTAGCTCTCCCAGCAGATTGCGGCGGCGAGGTTGATGCGGACGCCCTTGATTGTTGTCGAGACGGCGCGGAGGGTTGCGGGGGAGCCTTGGGCCCAGATGAGGCGTTCTGTTGCGGTCTTTTGTGTGGTGGTGCGAGTGTGGTTATTAGTCGCGATAGTACTACAGTCATTCGAGTGAGAGATAAGGGGGGGGGGACGTACGGGCATCACTTTGCGTCTCTTTCCAATCATACCCAGCTTGGGACACACATAGACAACGGCGCAGTACAAGCTCCCGCCGGCGCGCTCAATGCACCCGACGACGAGAAAGACGCCCGTCTGCGCGGCAATCTTCTCCAGCTCCTCTCTGGACCCATCGCCCCTCTTGATTTTGGCGCCGGCGGCATCGTGCTGCGCGGGGAGCTGCTTCTTCACCCACTTGTCGCCGCCTCCCGCGCCCGCGTCGCCGACGGTGTCGCCGAGGTCGATGGCGGCGTTGAAGTAGGCGAGGAACTCGTCGCGGCCCTCGGGGGCGCGGGAGCCGATTTTGGAGCCGAAGGAGGCGCCGCGGGGGTAGCCTGCGCCGAGGTAGGCTTCGGGCAGGAGGAGGAGGTCGGCGTTGGAGGAAGAGGCGCGGTGCGCGAGGGAGGCGATGTCGGAGAGGGATTGGGATGTTGTTGGGGCTGTTGCGGGGGATGCTGTTGCGAGGCGGATTGGAGGCATTGTAGGCTGTTTGTATGGGGAGGGTTGTGGTTAAGGGTGGGTGTGTGGGTGAGTTTGGTGGTGGTGATGTTGGTGATGGTTGTAAGTGGTGAGATTTTGAGTGCGGGATGCTCGGTTTGGAGTCGTTGATGAACAGGGTCCAGCGAGAATGCTTGAAGCGATGATATCCGAGCTGTATGGATACACTAACTGTGAGTCAATTCAGCTGGAGCGGTGACTAGAGGTAGTTAGATAATAATGCAGTTTCCCGCGGAGTGACGGGATTTGAAATGGGCGACCGGGCCGATGAAGAAGAGAGAGAAAAAAAATGTTATGGGCTGAAAGGACTCCAGTTTGAGAATGAGGTGATTCAAACGCCGAGTGAAGGCCCCACGATGATGCGGACGCCAGCGGAGGGGAGGAGGGGGGGAAACGTCGAACAGGACCTGGAAGCTTTGCCTTACTGGGGACGTCATTGTGTTAGCTACCCCGCAGCAGCAGGGTGGGCGGACCCCGAAGCTGAGAATTGGCAGAACACCACCCCGGGAGGAGGAGCTCCACGCTTCGGCAAAGGTCGCGTGAGCTTCCAGGTTTAGGCGGTCGGCAAGTGGGCCCCGGGGACCCTTGCCCTGGCCCGGCTTTTTGTGAGTTTGGGCTGGATGCTTGCATCCGTACCTAGCGGGTGTTGTTGGTCGTGGGTTAGGGGAGGAAGAAAGCGAGTTGAAGAGCCATGCCGTGGGGATGACATATTCTGATAAATTAGGTTACCAACGTGTTGCTACGATGCAAGTTTAGGGTTGATGCGGATGTTTGGTAGTTGGCATTTTCCACCGTCAACTCGTAAGTGATGAGGAGACGCGGTGGTTCCCCCCACCTTCGAAGAAAACAACATCCTTTGAGGTACGGCGGCGTGTGTTGGCTTTAACAGTATGGTAACCAGTATAATGAGAACTAATGCCAAGATAGAGTTCTCCTTGTTTCTGATATTTGGTACCTATCTTACCTACCTAGGTACCTTACGTTGAGGTGTGTGACCAGGCCCCAATCTCGCTCTTGACTAAAGCCGTCTACCAACACTGTACATGACAGCTGCGCCTAAAAACCGCGCCCATAGGTAGATGACAACTCTTCACCTGTCGGACTACATTGCACTGCAGGTAGTTGATGATCTGAGCATGTAAAGACCAGTGCCAGACACCCGAAGTACATGTTTAGGACATCAATGGAGTACTTGCCAGACAGCTTCTCTTCGATATCACTCGATATTCTAGCTCTCTGTACGTTATGAATTTCATTTGTAACTACTCGAATAATGATAATTCGAATTGTGGTTGCGTGGAATGCCGTCGCCCGATCCAGCCTTACTCGGTTCCCCACTGTTCAATTTGACTCTATCTGATGCGTCTTTTTGCGATCCGCCTTCTTTCGATTCGCCTTTCTTCGGTCTGTCTCCTCTCTTTGGAGGCTGCAATTCCGGCGGATCCCTCCTACCGCCACAAGGCAGTGGTGCTAATTTCACATGACAGGCCTCTTGACGGCAAGCATCAGCACTTGGTTGTGCAATAATTGGATTAATTTTGATTCCTGGCTTACCAGGCTTACAGTTTGGTTTAGATGTATTTGCTAGCTGAAAACGGACCGCGCCATTCTTTGCCGAGTGATCTGGAACTTTGAACTTCTCCGATGAGTTTTTCATGTCGATCTAGGTGGAAAAATTGAGATAAGGTCGCCAAAACGTTGTTTTCTCCCAACTTACAGAATCAGTGGCAGAGCGAAAGATGAAGGTCCAATGAATGTAACACTGGGTGAGGGGCGGCCTGGTTTCTATACTCACGCTCATTCTGCCTCGTGCAATTTGCAGCGCCTGGGCAAATCATACGCTGAGATACATGTGGTGGTGGCTGTGCTTGGAAAAATGCATTTTGTGATTCAAGCCTTCTCATTTCATTTGCTGCCTCGAGACATGTTGTACGCCCCGACAAATGACAGGCTATGAGGTGTCCACGATTCATCCAGTTATAATCTGGCTCTGAAGCAGTCGTCTTACTTTACTCCTTCACATCGAAAGGGTGTAGTCAGCCTCATTGTACTGTCCATAACAGAACCATTGCTACTAAGTGATACGCAAAAAGATAGCACATGGCTTCTTGTGACGAGGGTGCATCGTTCAAAGGCGAATGGCCACTCAACCACAATGTCCTCCCCTCAAAACATTGAGCTTGAAACCATTCCGGCTGAGGAAACAAGCCTCACCGAGGCCGAGATAGAAGAAGCGCCATGGAAGTACATCGGTTACAAAGGCTATTCCAGATTCATTTCCTCCGAAGATGACTTCTTTCTGCTTCGAAGATTCGACACACTGAACGTGCGCGTGGCGTTGGTTCTTCAAGATGAGATCGCAAGTCTCGAAGAGAAGCTCAATGAACTCGATAAAGAGTACAGCGAGAAAACTGCCGAGGACTACAACAACAGCACAATCCGGGGAGACGTGGAAGACCGATCCGAGCTCCTGGAAGAGATCTGTAACAAGTTACCAAAGTATAGTACGGCACCCAGCGCACTTAGGTATCCTAATTCTATGGCTGATCGATCTGATATTGCAGACGAATTCCTCATTCAACAAACAACGCTCAAGAAGTATCCCAGGGCGCCGCAGCACAATGTCAAAAGTATGCAGACCTGGCACAGTAACCACCAAAATGCTATCGCAGCAGACGAGTCCAAGTACCTCGACTATGGAAGTGATCTGATTGCTGTATCCCACAGAGAAAAGACGCCTTTGCGCCGGGTCCTTGACAGCTCACTTCGAGTGCGAACTCTGCCTCTTTGGAGGCATAGAGAGGATGACGTGCCTGGATACGATAAAGGACATGTTTCATACTACTCAGACAAGAGAATCGACAGGTTCGCCTCCGCGATTATCATCGCCACCGGAGTGCTGATGTTGATTACGCCCATCTGGATTCTTCAGGCAGCCAAGCACGCCACGTCCAAGCTCGCCGTCATTACGATCTTCATCTTTATCTTCTTACTCGTACTTTCTTTGGCCATGGTTGCGAAGCCTTTCGAGGCACTGGGCGCAACTGCTGCGTATGACTATCTCTGCCGCCAAATTCCAAGTTCCATGGCTAACGCGAGTATAGATACGCGGCAGTACTGATGGTGTTCCTTCAACTACAGTCAGAAGGCTCTCAAGTTCAGAGTCCTGGGTGAGCTCGGGAACTTTGTAGAATAGGGAAAACTGAAGAAAGAGCCTGTACCACATAACTGGGAGTGACTTTTCTGGGTGGTTTGAGACGACCTCACAGCTAGATACCTTTTATCTAGGATGGCAAGGGAACATAAGTTTGAACGTACTGCTAATGGCGGAGGGCTCCCGACACAGCGAGGAATGCATCAAGGTTGCTTTGAAATCTTCAATCCACGGTCCACTCCACACCCTCTATAGCCCATCAAGTTGGAGGTGGTCGAGAGGCTGCCGCCAGCACTCTGGCCGAGTGGTCTAGAGTATGCCTACTCATCCACGGATCGCAAACTGAAATCAATCTAATACTGCCGCGCCCAGCGTCCCGTTGTAGCAATCATATTCTGCCATTTTGCCAGTTCGAACCCCCTCCCGTCATGTTTTTTCTTTTGGTCCTCGATGGTCTGCCTAGTAGGCCTTCAGCAGAATAGGAGAGAGTATCTAGCGTAATCATATTACTTGGCGGAACGATGTGCCATTTACATTCATCATATCTCATCCACCAAATTACTCAGATCAGCCTTCTTCAACCTCGCCTCCGTAAGCAACAACTCCTTAGGAAACCACTCTCCCAACCGACCACCAGGAAATCCAACACCCTTTTCCAGCACGACATCCTCCTTACCCGCAACCATTACCCCCAACGCCGTCCCACAAAGCCAAGCCCAAACCATACCATCACCACAATACCCAGCACTAACCCACTGTCCAGCCTCAGCCCCAGTCCACGGCTGATCTTCCTCCATCTCATCAACCGTCTTCCCAACCTTCTTCACCTTGACACTCTCCCTCCCCTTCTTCAACCCAAACCAAGAAGACGAGGCCGACGAACCACTCTTCCCCTTCACCCCCACAACACTCGCAGGAACCCGCCCAACAAAAGGCGCCATATCCCCCGTAACACCCAAAACACCACTCCAAACCCTCACCACATCCCCCCTCCACCTCGCCCCAAAGACAGCGTTCATAACCCCAGAAACATGTGCAATCGTCATCCCGTCCGTCCCAGAGTCGTCATACACGCCAACCATGTCCACCCCTTCTCCCGCGCTCCGCGCAAACCCGCCGCCGAGCATCACGTCCCCGTTGGGTCTCTGCGTAACGTAGTCGAAGGCGCCGTTGCCGTAGAGGATGCTCCATGATTTGCTTCCGGTGCGGCTGTTATCCGGCCACTGGAAGCCTTCTCCTCCCTCTGCTTGCTGAGTACTCTGCCCGGATGAAGTTGTTGTCGTCGAGGGGCGCTGAGCCGTCATATGCGCCTTCACACCCGCCATCTTCCCCCTCAACCCAGGCAAAAACTGCCCGGCATGCGCATTCGTAGCATGAACAACGTGCCTCGCCCGAATAACCCCCCTCGCCGTCCTAACAACAAACGGCCTCCCATCCCCCTCACCATCAATCTCAACCTCCTCAACAGCCGTATTCATCTCCAAGCTCAATCTCCCCGCGAACTCATCAACCAACTCTTTCCAAATCTTTGCCACAAGCCGATACGGCCACATCGCACCAGCAGAATACACCAACCCACCCGCAACATGCCCTCCCTCAACCCCAAATCTAGCTTCCGTCTCCTCCCGCCCCAGCACCGCAATCTCGACCTCGGGCACCCACCGCCTCAACTCCTCCACCTCCTTCTTCCCCTCCTCAAACCCCTTATCGTCGAGGAAGAAATCCACCGTCTCGACGCGTCTACACTCGGCCACTTCCCGCCCTTCCTCCCCACCAACCTCCATCACAGCCTCCGCGGTCCTCAATGCAAAACTCGTCAACCTCGCCGCGCCCTCTTTTCCAAAATACCGCGCCAGCTTCGTAAACAATTCATGCGGACTCGCCTTCACATGCCCTCCATTCCGCCCCGTCGCACCAGCACATAACCTCCTCGCCTCAAGCACCACAACCCTCGGCCCCTTCTTCCCTTCTCCATCTGATACATCCCCCACGGAAGCAGCAGCGGCATACAACCCCCTCGCCACCGCCGCCCCCGTAATCCCACTCCCAATAATAACGACATCCGCCTCAGCAGGCAGCCTCTGCGACTGCGCGTCCACGAGCTCCGGAAACGGCGGGTCGTCGAGCCAATACGGGTTCGAAGGGTTCGTGTGCGGGAGGCCGGGAGGGGCGTTGACGCGGGACAGGAGGGCTTGGTATGTTTTGTTCAGATCCAGGAGGAGTTTTGCTACGGCGGTGACGGTTTTTGTTGCGCCGCGGAGGGAGGAGAGGATGGAGCCCATTTTTGCGTTGCGCCTTCTTTTCTCCGTCTTTAAAGCTACGAAGGGATGGAAGATGATTTTATTTTATGAGTGACGACAGGGTGAGGAAGTCGGGCATGCGACGATGTGTCATGGGTGTTGAAAAATACCAGCTCCTCTGGTACAGTAATACGCAATAACAGGGAATCCTACTAGGATCTAAATGGCTGAGAGCACTGATCAAGTTCGTCACGGGACATTGGATGAAACCGACACAACCATGTGTCCAGACTCCAAGGTGCCGATTTAAGCATCCCTCCCTGGGGTAGGTATTATACTTCATTGACGTCGGAAGCTTACATAAGACACCCGGACCTCAGGCGGCCGGCAACCCGGCACACTCGGAAACAGACGCAACGACCTGGAGGGACCGTGACGTGGCGTTCGCTAACTTTTTCCCCATCACTCGAACTGGACATTTCCATCATTGAAACGGAGAGCTATCAAGGTATGGTAGGTAAAGTACGGAATTTAGGCGAGTGTACGGATAGAATCTACTCATTTTTGTCTACCTTGACGTCTAAACCTAAGCCGTAAGCAAACAAGAAATGCAACGCCTTCACACTAACCCGAACCGATGAAGCTCTCCCCAAACCTCCCCCAACAACACACATCACAGCATTCCTCATCAGCATGCTACCATCACCACCTCTCGCCTCACAACCTCTCGCACAGCACTCATGTCAGATACGTCAGACACGGCACATATCTGCAGCAACCACCACTCAAGCTCAAGCTCATGAGAGAACCAGAGAAACAAAGTGAAGTACAAAACATCTCAGTTGCCTTAAAATCTGTATTGTGACGCCGAACCGATGCCGGGTATGTTGTCAAATGCCGTCCCTGACTCCGCCGAAACCCCCAATTCCCATTCCCATCCCATACACAAACCACACACACCCCACCAATCCAGAATTAAAAAAAAGAAGAGTTTCCCAAATTATCAACATGAAGAAAAAGAGACACTACTCTCATCTCCCTTCCCTCCAAATCATTCGCTAACAGACCCCTCCTCATCCGAGACGTGATCAATGTCAACATCATCACCATCCATCCTATGACTTCGCCCGTGACAATCCGGACCCATCTCAGCACGAATATCCTTCTGGATCTTGAGGAAATACTTCCTCAACGTTCGGAGACCTCGGAGGAAGCCACGGTCCGGCTCGTTGGGATGCCGCGGCGGACACGGCTTTCCCTCTGCAAGGTCGCCCTTGGTCAGGCTGTTTGCAAAATCGGCAATCTTGAAGTCGATGCCGCGCTTCTTCTTCTGCTTCTTCTTCTCGCGCAGCGCCGACGTCTCCTCCGTGTCGGTTGCAAAGTCAGTCGTGGAATCATCAACGACTGTATCGTATTCATTACCCTCGTTGGTCGTGTCGCCGTCGTAAAACATAAGGAGACTGGCGGCGTAAAATCGGTACCCGTCCAGTCCTCGGACGATCGACTCGAGGTGATCCAGCTTTTGCAGGACAGTCGGAATGTGTCGCAAAATGCTCGCGTAGTCAACGCCATCGTACAAGAATCGCGTCAAAGCGTCCTGGAACTCTTGGCCGGCTTTGAGGTCACGTCCAAAGTACTTGTCCTTGAAAACGTAGCTCTGGCTCTTGACATCCCAGACCTGAAGTCCGCATACACGCACGCCGAGTTCACGCGAGGTTGTCCTGGCACACTTGCCCTGCTGCGACTTTTGCTTCTTGGGGGTGGCCTCGACGCCGTACTGTCTGGTGCCCATCTTTAGGTCCATGATACAGGGCCGTTTCATGCCTGCTGTGAGATCTTCCAGCAGAAGGAAGTACTCGACGCGGGAGTCTCTCTGCGTTTGTGCTTCCTTCGGATTCACGGGTCGCGGGATTCTGCGGAACTCTTGGGTAGGGCTAGGCACCTCGGACGGGACAGTCGACGCATACGTAGAGTGCTCAGCTTCGGTCGGGACGTCGGCTTGAGATGCATCAGCAGCAGGCACTGGGAGACTCAGTTCTTTCGCGGCACCATCACTGGCGTGTGTGCCATTCGTGCTGGGCGCTTCGATCATGGGCGAGTTCACTTGGGACGTGATGAGGGACTGCCCGCCTTCGTCTTCACCTCTATAGCCGGCGTCATCCGCCTCTTCCCAGTACTTGAGATGTCCTCTAGACTCCGTCACTGTTCGTGGCTTCCGTCGGAGACCTGTTCCAGAATAGCGTCTCTTCTTCTTCTGAGCAATAATCTTGTCCGCAAGAGTCTCCGGCTCCGGTGCACTGGTGCCAGTCACGTCCTTGACATCGCTATCTTCGGCCTCTGCTTCGGCAGCCTCGAGATGACTCGGGCGCTCCATGGCAATGCTCTCTGTGGGTGGCGGCGAGGAGCTGCTGGGCCGAAGCGGGCTAGGCTTTGGAGGTGCGTGACCTTCTACGGCAGACGGATCCTGTCTGCGGACTAGGTCGGGTACAGAGCTAGCTGGCCTCAATGTCGGCTGCTTACGGAAAGCCATCGACTTTTGGTGGGGGCGGCGATGCTTGTGGATCGGAATCGGCTGCTTTAAGAAGACGTCATTGAACACCTCGTTGCGCAGTCGCTTGTTGACGGTAGTTGCACCCCAGCTGTTCGCGTGCCTATCATCCAGACTGGGCCTGGTTGGGGATGCCATTTTGCTCTGCTCAGGATTGTCGGGAAGACCTGCAGATGATGTACTTCGACCCCGCGTCGGTATGGCGACTGGAGGAGGCGTCGGTTGCAGGAGGTTCCGGGGTAAGATGTGCCAGTTGTCGTCAAAGGTCACTGTCGGAATCGGTTCCGGGGCGGAAGAGAGCGACTGGCTGATGATGCGGCGGTGCTCCTGACTCGGTTGAGACGCGCCGTTGGATCCATTGGACTTGGTCGCGTCCGCTGAAGCTGTAGCACCGACGTCTCCGGTCGGCTTCCGCTCCAGCAGGGGAGCATCATCACGCCTGTGGGTCGACTTGCGCCGGGGTTGCTTGTGGAAAGTTACGTTGAGAACACCAATGTACCGTGGGAGGAATGAGAGCAAATCAGGATGGTCCTGTTCCACATTTTCGTAAAACTCATTCTCCCGATTATTGAGCTGTTTGCAGACAGCTCTCTTGGAAAAGCGCCAAAGCGTGGTGTGACCGCCAACTTGGTGCTTGTAGGGGATGAGTTCGATGGCCTCGAGAGGCTCCTTCTGCTCCACTTGATGATTGTGTGCGTGGTCATCAATGTGTGCAGGGATGTGCTTCGGCGTCGGTGGCTCCGACTCTTCTTCAACCTTCACGTCTGCAATGGTGCCCGGTTGAACCTCGCGTAGAGTAATATTGGGCTCGCCGGGCAGACGCTTCGGCTTCGACTTGGAAGGAGTTTCGGGAGGCTGATCAGGAGAGAGCAGCTCCTCCTCGGGCTCGGGTTCATCGGCCTTCACCAGCCAAGGGTGGAAATCCTCAGCTCTGGCTTTCGACGTGGTGCGACCAGGCGTCTGTCTCGGTTTCGCCACGTCTCTCTCGCGTTCAGCTGCCTCCTCCAAGCCAGGGTGCGGCACAAACACAGCTGAAGAAATTTTCTCCTCGGAAGACTCGTCTCCCTCCTCGTGGCTTTCTCCAGGGTCACTGCTGTCGGCTGACAGGCGTCGGGTCTCGGTCGCTCCGGATTCTTCAATCGAGGGCAGCGCAGCGTCGCCCTCTTTGTCTCCATTCGTAGGACCGGTCTTATCGATGACCTGTCTGACGACTTCGGTATCCACCTTGTGGAAAATGTCGCCATTAACCTTCCTCAACCCGAAATAATCTTGAGTGGGCGAGTCGGTCAGAATGGGAGTTTCGCCGGCCTGAGGTGACTGAAGGGGAAAAGTCTTTACTCTTTCCAATTGCTTTGGCACCCAGTCCTTCTTGTCGAGAATCCTAGGCGAAGGCTGAGCACTGGCAGCTTTGGCGAAATCTTCGATGGCAATGTCTGACGAGAGCGGCTCCTGCGAATCGGAGCTCAGAGAAGGCTTCTCTTTAGGGCGCTGCTCCTTTCTGCGTCCTGGCGTCTTCTCCTCCTTGGGCAGTCCCTCTCGGAAGAATCGAAGACTGTAGCTAGCCTTTCGGCTGCGAGCGTTGGGCTCGGCGCCAATCATGGCTTCGTGGACGGACTTCTCCACCTGACCATCTTCTTGTCCGTCGATGGCCTCACTCGACCCAATCGACCATATCTTCTCGGGTCCAACGGAGAAGCGCTGCTCCAGTTTCTTCGGTCGGCCTTCGGGCACAGTAGTGGCATCCTGTTGTAGTTTCTGGTCCATTTGCGCGACTGAACTGAGAGATCCTTCTGGACTGGTGGAGTGGGAATGAGCTCTGCTCTTCCGGAGGCCTCCCTGTGCTCGCATCTCCGGGTCAACTCGCTCCAAAGACGAGCCCCTGGCACGCGGCGAGCGCGTGCTCTTGAGAAAGTCGCGGTGATCCAGCAACATTGCTCGAATTCCCTGGAAACTGGCCATATCGTAGGTGGGCGATGTCATTATCTCCATGTCGGCGTCAGGGGTATGAACAGCGGCGGTCTGGTTGGTTATGTCGGACGGGGGTACGATGCCGGGTTTAGGAGCGCTTCTGGGAGTTACTGAGGCGCCATGGCCGGGGAGGGAGGGAACATTGCGAGGGTCGAAGGCGAGAGGATCCAGGCCAGCAGCAGAGGATGGGTCGGAGTTGGAATTGGAAGGAACGAAGTCGGCGGTAGGCGAGGGTAGCGAGCGGGTGGACAGCTGGCTAGAAGGTTGCGATGTTTGATCTTGGTGGGTGTGTGTTCTCGAAGGGATGCCGCGAGCTGAGGCGAGGGCTTGGGTTAGCAAGGACGGACCGGACTGCCTCGGGAGGGCGGCAGGGCCTCGGGGCTTTTTAATATTCGGGTCGACATGGCTCGAGGCATCCTGCTGGTGCTGGGTGACAGCGGCCGTGGCAGGGGGTGGATCTGCAGCTTGGGCTAGGGGGGTGCCTAGAACTTGAAGTGATTGCGGAGGGACTTGAGGCAGAGTTTGGTGTTGGAGAGCGGCAGCGGTAGTAGCAGCAGTAGGAGCAACAGCGACCGGGGCAGCAGCAAGACCAGCATCAGTATCAGGATCGGTACCAAGTTCTTCGAGACCAGTCGGGTTAACAGCTGGATCTCTCGGACTGGGACTTTGACTGGACTTTGGACTGGAGATGATGGGGGCGGAGGCGGAGGCAGAGGCGGAACTGGGAGTGGACGACGACGACGACAAATGCGCGGGGCTCACCAGGGTCGCGGGTGCGGCATTTTCGGCGTTACGAGGCGGGCTGGACATGAGGGAAACATCTGGCGAGAGTCTGGACGATATGGGAGGATTGGTCGCCGGTTGTTTCTGGGGCGGCAGAAGGGATAGAGAGCGGCGTGGTTGCGTCTCCGACGTGTGAGTGAGTGAGTGACGGAAGTGTGGTGTGTGTGTGTGTGTGTGTGGGAGGTTCGGTAAGGTGTAAGAATGGGGGGAGGGAAAGGAACGTCACGACATGCGGCGTAGGCGAGAGGAAAGAGTAAAGTGGGCAGCGGGCTGGGAAAAAGGTGTGGGCGCAGGCAGGCCGCAGTGGCAAGGAGCCGAGTGAGCGAGTGACCTGGTGCCAGAGGGGAACGGCCAGGGCCCAGGGTCGGAGCGAGAAGGCCGGGGGGTACAAGTTACAAGGTGCCTGAGTTTAGGTTACTGTGTACGGAGTACCTTAGGTGCCTAGGTACCTAGCTTACCTTACTTTGGTTCAAAAGTGCTTACCGTAGGTTAGGCTCGGTTTGAGGAAAGTGAGTGAGTGTCTCAGTGAGTGGTGATTGGCAATGAGCATACCTTCCTTACCTGAGAGTGATTGAGCCAGTGAGATACCGAGTGAGAGCTGAGAAGGTACCTTGCTCTGCACTCTGTACTGCAAGGTAAGATAAAGTAGGTGGTGTGAGAAGACAGCGAGGCGTGTAAGATAAAAAAGCAACAACAGCATCAAACAGCCCAGACCAGGTCTCAGTGCCAGCGTGGAAACGGAAAGAAGCAAAAGAGGTCCTCCAATGGCCCAAGGATACAGTGCCAGTTGGAGTCTGGAGACAGGTAGAGCGCGAAAGGGCCAATGCGATGCGATGCGCTGCAGTGTGCGGCGTGGGCTCGCTGCGCTGCGATGCCCGCGAATCTGCGTCTGTGGGCGGTGGAGGATTGTGTGTGGGCTCGCGAGTGGGGTTTGCTGCTGCCCTGTGGGCTGAGTACCGTAAGGTATGTGGATGCTCAAATCTCATGAGTTTTGGGTCTCGATCTCATGAGACTGGGCAGAAAGATCCATCACTGGCTACCTTACTCCATGGAGAGATGAGCATATGGCATCAATACTGCACAGTCAACTGCAAAGTAAGTCAAGTTGAGGCATCTCGTCGAGTTGGGGTTGATGAGTGAGGGGATGAGAATGTGTAGGTATGTGTGAGTGTGTTTGCATGCGAGGGGTAAACACACCTTGACCACCACGTTCAAGGCAGCTCAAATTTAGGTAACCTCCCGGCCAAATTATGAACGATGGTACTTGGAGATGCCCTCCCTTATCTACCATACTACTACGTAAAGGCAGTCTCTATCCCACATCGTCATTACCTACCTTATCGAAAGCGGGAGAGAGCATGTTGGGGTTTGGGGATTGGGGTTCGCACCTTTTCTGCTGATAGCAGCGGGGCCAAAGTTCTAGCAGACAGACGGCGCGGCGCCTCGGAGCGGAGGAGTGGACGTAACGAGCAGGGATGCTCATGGCCCTGGCGCTGCTGATAGGGAGGGCAAGACAACCTGGGAAGGTACATCCAATTAAGGGGCTGATCAGGCGGCAGACCAAGTACCGAGGATGAGGACGTACTGGACGGGAACCTCTCCAAATGACATCCATGTACACTTTCCCAGTAATCACACGTGAAAAGTACTTCTGTCACTCCCACGTGTGGAAAGTAGTGGCACCTGGGGGAGGAAACATTTACGACATGACCGTCGACGGGAAAGAACCACTCGCGCAATTCAGGACAGCTGGCGCTTTCCATCTCCTCTTTCCATGGAAACTTCCAGGTTGCTAATGGAAGCTACGGAGTACATCTGATATGGCAGTAACATCTACTTGCGTGCTTGCCTTGATAACATATGTACACAAAGTCAGCACAAGCATTGAGACAACCTCTGGATCTGCTCCCGTCGGCGCGGCAGCGGATGCCAACCCAATTTCTGACATCAACACCACCTCGTAGTCTTGAACCGACCCTCACTCATCCGCGCTTCCCAAACATGACACCACACCCGTGTTGGTCGCCCATGATCCGGTCGCATCAACTCTAGTCTTCACGGACAGCTTACTCAAAGATGCGATTCTTCTCTATTTCACAGCGCATCGCATCGCAAACCAGAATAACACCGTCGCCTCTACTCCGTACCCAAGGCAGTCAGCTGGCTTTGCGCAACCCAATCGAAACATGACCATCCCCCGTCGCTCTCGTTCCCACGGCTGCGGGCGCCCCTGCGCTACCCTAGTCGCTTCCGGTATCAACCCAGCAGCCCTTCGTCCAAACCCCGCTTGTATGGTGTGACGCCGTCCACGGCACTGCTAACTTGGCTCCCGGAGTCCTCCCAGTCGCTCGTCTTGGACAAACCTACAATCCTCACCAATGCCAGGGCATCGCTAGCCCGGAATCGTTCCTAGCTTTTCACCTCGACCTTGGCTCAACCCTGACTACCAGAGGTCAAGACTCCCCAACACCGCACACTACTTGACCGCATAGAGTCTACAGAGGCTTGGGTCTTGGGCCCAAACGGTTGGAGAAGCCCTAGCATCGGCCAGCGACAGCCATCCCTACTCCCACGGGCCACAAAGAAGGACGAGTCGAACCTTCGTCCCTTCAGCCATTAGGATCATCAACCGGCTGACCTCCATCTGCGTGCATCTTGCTTGTCGCCTACCCTGCAGCTTCTTAACAACAGCCTCGTTCAACGTTTTGAAGAGCTTTGTCCTAGGTCTCGGTCACGAGAACCACCATTACCTAACGTCATTGAAGACCCCGGATCGTCACCGCCGCACCTGTACCACAAATCCACTGGGCTGCCGCCATGATGTAAGCAGTGTCACTGCGTACTACACGTATCTGGACACGACAGTATCTCGGGTCCGTTCCCCGGCTTAGCAATATCTCAGACCGCAATGTACACCGCGCCATGCCGGCACAGCTGGATTTTATTTTTATTTTT
>JFFI01001255.1:0-17981 GCA_001563125.1 Colletotrichum salicis | reverse complement strand
CCGACACGACAAATTTGCCCGGCTGCTGATCCCGAAACTTCCTGAGAGCACGTTGTCGTTTCCCTCGATCCTACAGGCTCATCTCAAGAGCCACAGTTCCCAGTGTCTCGCCTACCGGAATTTGATGTATCAGACGAGTGCTTGGTCGCGCAAAAGGACGACGGCACAATGAAGAGCATTGGCATGCCGCTCAGTTGGCGGAATACTCGGTCTTTCGCGTACGCGGACTATCAGTTCCATCCAAGCAGAAAGCAGAGCCGAACCAGAACTACCTAGCGTCTATCACCACCCTTGATAATCCTTTTTGCCGGACCCCCTGATGTTTCCCCAGGATGCCATACATCGCCGGTGTGGGCCAACCCTTCCACCACTGGCTAGCGTCCCAGGGCTGCTTGCTGTCTTCTCCTCGCTTGTTTTGTCCGGTGTCCGGGTTGCTGACCGGGCTTGAACATGGTTCCATCCGTCATCCGCGAAAAGCAAATGAATGGAAGCCTTCTTCCAGTGGGTGTGGTTACACTGCGGCACGTCTTGAAGAGCATGTCCTGCTGGCATCGAAAAGAACACGCCGCCCATTTCCCCGATTAGACGGACGACCAACTCACCGGCGCATCCCTATATCGTTAGCCATCCAGGTGTCATTGAAATAGTGGTCGGTTGGATCCGCTTCCGCAGCACGACTATCGCAAATGTTCCACAGCGTCATCGCATCAGTCAATCAAGTATACCGCCAACCGATCACCAGGCACAAACCACGTTGAAAATGAGGCCGCAATCGGTTCCATCAGACCATTGGCAATCTCTCAGAGTAGCGTCGACCCTGTGTATCTACAAGGTTCATAGGCCCGGCCCCGGCCACTCGCCTCGATTTCAACACCATCCCTCCTTGTTTCGTCGGTCTGCGGATTAGTTTCCCCGCCAAAGGCAGTCGAGACGGGACGGAGCGTTTATCTGCGGTCTAAGCCAAACGCAACTCGCTTTTCTGACACGTCTCAAAATGCCCTTTGCAGATGCCAAAAAAAAACTTTTTAAAAAAAAAAAACTGCTCGAAGGGTTCCATTCCCCGTCCCCGGAAGTCTGGAGGAACAAGCTTGCGCCAAGCCCAATCCGCAAGTTATCTGCCAGAACTCCAATGGACCCTCCGTCGCCAATCATCCAACAACGTGCTCGTCAGACCGCCTCGCAACGGCCCAACCAGGACATCAACCCAAGTTACCCAGCATATCGCCCACGCCTTCCCTTGCTTTCGCTCTCATCCTCTATCAACGGCCGCCCAAAGTTGTTCAAGTCTAGACTATGCGTCGAACTCTCCTGACTTGGCTCTGAGCAAGACCTGGCCATACCGTGCGTGCACTTACATGGCAAATCTAGTAGGAAAGGCTTGGGAGACCCCCGCGGCCCTCCGGTATGATCGACCGGGTACAGAGTGCGCTGTATGATAGCCGCGCCAGAGATGGTATGGAGTACTCTGTTCAGACGAATCTGTCTGTCTGACCTCGTGGCAACCGATTTGTGTTTCCCACAATCGTACAATATTGCGTGCTTCTGGCATCTTGATGGTGCGCTCAGCACAGAGTGTGAGTACGCTGTCTGAGGCGTTATGCCGACGATTCGGCTTGACTTTCCCCAAGACAAAGTTGAATCCTTCCCTTCATCTGTACATACACAGCCTAGACTCTCAAATTCCCTTGCTACTAGGTACTGGGCATTTGCAGATTAGAATTCAGTCGTATATTCCTGACAAGGGTTGGCCCGCTTGAAGTCAAGATTCGGGGTCACTTCAGCCTTTTACTCCTATCAACCCACCCACGTGAGGAAAGTATAGCTTGTGAGCGACGCTCGTCAATATACCTCATCATATTGTAGCTTTGCTCCTTCTTCCTTGCTTTTCTTTTCCCCCCCAGAGGCTCTGCCGGAAACCATGTCTCCCCTTCCCCGGACTGTCAGGGAGGCGCAGCCTGCTTCATGGTCGCCACCGGTCCTAAGGGGCCCTGAAATGTTCCTGCCGATCGCTCTGAAACCCAGTTCAGGGGCATGGCTCATGTCTTACACTCCCCCTGTACACCGAGGAAAGCCGCCGAAAGGTTCATGATAGCATGTGTCAAAGACTCGAATGGATGTTTTTCGTTTTGCTGACGGTATGTGGTCTTCATGGAGCTTCATGTTCCAATGATGCGCGCCATATGGATCCGGTAACCGAAGACCTGTTCATACACGCCCCCCACGCCCCCTCGATCCTCTCTTCGATGATCCGGACATGGGATGGTGATCTTTCTTTCTGGGATAGGTCCGGGCGCGGCCGTACAGGGCTGCATTGACCCTCATGGTTTTCTCTCTTGACTTTTCATTTTTCTTATCCAAAGAGAGGTCGGGGATCTGCCATGTGGTCGTGTCTATCTCACCCGGAACCCACATCCGCCGTGGTAGGTAGTGATACCCAGGAGGCCGGCTCACCGGGGCATTGGAAATCCTTGAACCTTGAAGCCGGTGAGTCGGTGAGCCCGGGGGGCCATAGTGTTGCTCCATAGATGGTATGATTGAACTAGTTGTTCGTATCTACGTTTGATCTTGAAAGTAGGCCATCTTTTCTGGCCAGAGCTTCCTTTGTCTTGTTGGTTCTGCTCGAATCAGTTATGTTGATATCCTCACGCTTCGAAGGCCAAAAGACGGAGGGGTCTGTACGTTGTGGGTGTAGGTGTCCCCTGTCCAAGGTTAAGTTTTCCGGGGCGATGGGGAGGAATACCCGGAAAGAGACATCGAGAGGAGGAGACTTATGATGGGAGTAAGTAGATGTGCTCCATCAAGCCAAGCTAGTTCTCTATGTACAGGAGGGTTCCGGGACATGCTTTCCATGTGTATTGATAGGGCTCTTTGGTTGACGTTGGAAATCCATCCAGTCGGAGGACGACCTGCGTGGCACGTTTGGATATGCCTCTTGTGCGATGAGGATTCTGGATTCTGATGATTGTCTGTTCTGGGGCTTGTGGGTCAGAGGTCGATGCTCACTATATTGGGGGATAAGATGGCAGGGTATTAGACTACGCTCTGGTATCTGGTTGTTTGTTGGACGTTACGGCTCCGTTATCCCATGTTCCGTCATGACTTATTTGGTGTGTGGATATCGAGGCCCTGGGTAGCAAGCCCATGTTGGGTGAGAGACTTAAAGTATTAATGTGTCGCGGCTGTTACTCTCCACTTGTCAAGTTCAAGTCATTTCTCGGTTTCGAGGACGTCAATTCCTTGGAGATACACTGTTCCCTTTTCCTTCTGCTCCTAGTATCATTCGAGGGACTTGTTTTCTGATAGCCACTCTCCAGCTAGGATATCGTGCGTGTACATGTAACGAGCATTGAAATAAGTAATGTATCCATTTTATTAGCCAAGAATAGTAGCCAGATGGGAAGGATGCTGCTGCAGTTTTTTAGCGCGGCGTACTTTGATCACTATGAACTAGGTGTCCAAGATATAAAGAAAGCTGACTTTCATGGTAAGCCGTTAGCAGAATCTTGCTTCGAGGCTGAAAATGGTTGCTGATTGACGGCTGTAGGAACGGGTACCTTTTCTTGAACCATATGAGGGGATTGGAATTATATCATGATTTGAATTGCTGAGCTCTCCCTACATCTTGAGCATAAAGGGCTTCCTTCCGCTGCATTCATATGACTCAGTCCTGGAGAATTAAAACCAGCAGACTGGTGACGATATCGAAAGCAATGAGGCTTTCTTTGTGTAAGCATGAGGACATCTGGCTAGGCTTCCCGATTTGACATCTCACTACGATTGGCAATCGGATTTGGTAACTTGGAGTTTCTGGCCAAGGGGGTTGGTGATCAACCGGATCCTCTGTGCATGGAAGTACTCGTCCATCACTCGCGAAATACCCCGACCACGTAGCTAGCTTTTGATCCGATTACCAGTGATTTGACGAACGCTCGAGAGTAGCGCAGATGATATCAGTTTAGGCGACGAGTTGGTATGGGAAAAAGTGCCGTTGGTACAGTGTAACTCGAAGTTGCTATCGTTGACGAAGTCCGTTTTGTGGGGTTGTATTGGGTTCGAGGCTCTTCCGGCGGCGGTAGGCGTCGGGTCTGGACTACCGAAATACGGAGAGACTGCGCTGGTGAGATCGAAGCCATGTAGTTTCTAACTACTACGTTGCTCGATAATTCAATGCTTGCGAGGCGACTTTTGTGTGTTCGGTGCTTGTAGTCGGTGAGTTGTCAGTAATTTCAATGTACGTGAGTTCGGGATGCTCGACGTGATACCATTTTGCACGATCCTGGGAGAAGAGCAGGCGTTCGACTGTGAACGAAACCTATGGAGGAGTTGAATTAGACATAATACCCGTCACATAGAAGCAGTGGTGACTGCGGACTCTGCACATGGGAGATGACCCGATGTTGGCCCTCAAATCTCTGAAGAGACTGAGGCTTGAGTTGAGCAGACGGTTGGGAATGAAATGTGCTTAACTGCTTTTGTTATCTTTTAGCTCTAGGAGGCAATTAAACGGTGCTAATGGCGTAGGTCAAATGTTTTTGTGCGGTTGATCGGGGTTTAAACGAGGGATAGGGGAGGATATCAGTCTTTTACGGATGCTAAGCCTCAGGATGTATACCATCTGATGGAATATGAGTGCAGAGAGTGCATTGTATATTTCTGTCACTCAGGAAACAGCCGGACTCTGGGGCGATGTGAGCAATTCGAAAGGTAGATATAGATCGTCTTATCGTAACTCTCAATCGCCTCAAAATATCGTTGGATATTGAAGTCTTGCCAACCGATTTCATGAGCCGGAAACAAAAGGCAGTTCCGACTAGTTTGATAATAACGAACTTTGACCAGACAGAACCTGGCTTGCGGTTATTGATATAGCGAAACCTTGAGTCAACAAGTGAGTGAGTTCCCACACTCGAGTTGACCTTGTGGCACCACGAGCCTTCAGTAACACGCTGGATTCTTTCAAGTTACCGTGTAGACGGGACTGTGACAGCTGTTTCTTACAAGATCAATCAAGGCAATGCTTGATATTCATCCAATCAAGGAGACTCTATCGGACTTAAGGAGGACAGGCTTGAGGCTCAAAACTGGATAAAGCCAAACGGCAAATGTGTCGAAACTTGGGCAGCGCCTCCACGATCACGCGATTTAGTCTTCCCAGATTTTAGCCGCGCCGTCTACGGATACGAGACGAGGTCGACACAGTGTCTTTTATTGACAAGTTTGGCAAACTTACCTGGGGCCTAGTTCATTGAAAACAGTGCCGACGTGAGGTGCTGCATGTGGCACGCGGCGTCAACCGCACCGGCCCAGACCAGATTTAAGTTCATCTCTTCTCACCTCAACTGTCCCGACGGCGAGGCTCCGAGATAAAGCCTCTTCCAAAGTTCGCGTCAGACCGCTAGTTATCGCTCCCCACCCCCGAGACCGAGATGTTCTTAACCTGCTCGGTCTCGAGAACCCCGCCCCCACTGTTCTGTGGTTCTTTGGAGTATGGATGCGAAAAGGTAGAAGAACTCTCCTGATCCAGGCTGATCCAGGGACATGGCGACCTGTTCAGGAGCTGGTAAACGGCAGCGGTTAAGGAATTGAAGCAACGGCCCGTCGGCCCGTTGATGGCAATAGCCGAGCTAGAGAAAGGCCTTCCTTAAGCCGTTGACGACTTGAAAACTCATGCATGGCTCGGTCGCCTTAATGTCAAATTTCTGAGAGTAGACGTCAACGTCAACGCAACCACGGACGAACCATAGGATTGCCCAAAACCTATTGGAAATACCTGCGCATGAGGCTCCGAGACACTCAGGATTTGGCTCCTTGTGTAGCTAAGCTCATCGCTACCAGGCATGGGTTCCTCGGGTACACTCAATGTGTTTGACAGCACCTTGAAATCGCCATCCAACCTGCCATATTTCGAGCTGAGCTGGTCACCGTTGAGCACCGTCGGGATGCTCAACGTCCTCCTCGGATTCCTCGTCACCGGTATCACCTCCTTCTCCAAAGTCGCAATCGTTCCCATCATCTCATCCGCCGCCGGGGCTATCGCCAACGGACTGTGCTATTATGCCTACTACGACGAGACGTACTGCCCTCTCAAAAGGAAAGCGGTCGTCGCGGCTTTTGGAGACTTTTTCTGGATGGTAAGCATAATACTGAGAGACCCGGACTGGGTATTAGATCTCATCACCGATGGCTTACACAAGTACCACAGGTCCAAGAAGCAAGCCTCCCCTTCTACAGCTACATCCTTCTCTGCAACATCCTCCACGGCACTAGCCGCAAAATCTTCACCACCCTCTTCTGGCTAGCCCTCTTCGCAGTCCTCATCGCCCGGACCCTCATCATCGTCTTCCGCGTCCAACACATCGTCCGCGCCGACGGCAGCCTGCAAAGCCTCATCAACGGCCTGCACATTGGCTACTTCTGCCCGCTCGCCATGACGGAATGCGTGAGCGCCTACTTCCTCCTCGGCGCGTTCGCGGAAACGCGGGCGGCGGCGACGCAGGCGGGTCTCCGGATCGGATTCGTGCGGTATCTCGTGCGGAGCACCGAGGTCCGGCTCGCGACGCTGGCTGTGACGGGGGTTATGAGGACGGTCACGCACTCGTTGAATATAGAGCAGAGTAATCCTGTGACGAGTTATGCGGATCGGGTTGCGTATACGCTGGAGTGTTTCTTCCCGGTCATCATGTAGTAAGTTCGCCTTCTCTGTTTCTGGAGTATTCGGAGGCTGCTCTTGGGTTATGAGTGCTGATTGCTTGGACAGTGTTGACTTGCTAGCATCGAGGCTACAGCATTCGGTGCAAACGCGTGGATGTTCCTTTGCAAGTGACCAGGCTCTCCGTTGCTTGGATTCAAGAGGAAAGATGGAGGACTAGTAGCGGGAAAGCGTTTAGTATCTACGAATGAAAGAAATAAATCTCTGTGTCGGGATTGTAGTACGTGTACCGGTGAAAGCCCGCATCCCCGAGAGCCATCGTGAAATGGAGCCCACTGTGACGGCCTGGCTATTAGGCAAACAGCCTAGTGATCATCCACGACAGAAGTGAACGCTGAAGTTACTGGATTTAATGATATTTGACCAAGGGTTGGGTCTTGCTGAACACAGAACCGCTAACTATAATAAATGGACTGAGTAGCAACTACCTCTTCATCGCAGAGCAAGCAAAGCAATGTAGTTCCTCCACCCGTCAATTGGTATTTTGTCATGACCCCAAACACCTCGCTAGTATAATAATTCGCATAATGACGCCGCCGGCACGGGCTACCCCTTGCTTGCATCTGAACACATTGATATACGATGCATAGTCCACGGCATCTCCTTTAATCAGAGACTCTCAATCCCATACTCCTGCATCCATCATTCCGTCGCAAGTGAAGCCGCGTGCGAGGCCACTACTTACAGGCTGGCTCGTTCGCTGCTGTTGCTGTTTCTCGATCTGCTTCTGCTCTTCCTCCTTAGCTCTCGCGAGATCAGCTTCGACATCGACCATTGCGATAAACTCGTTCAAGTGACTAAGGACGTCATCGACATCATCCATAGCGGACTCTTGCGTCTCGGCATTATCTTGCACCAGTGGGGCGTCGTCGACATGCGTGGTGGCCACCAGGGCTGTAGGTGCTCGGAATGAATCTGCGGAGACAAAAGCCTCCGCCATGGCCATCGGACCTGGACTTTCCAACACTTGCTGAGATGCTGAAGGCAAGAGGTGATGGTGTAGCTTTTTTCGAAGTGAAACAGCTTGGAAGTGCTTCTTGTACTGATCGTCTTCACCGGTTGGTAAGTCAGCTACTGCGGTCTCTGGCGGCGGCGAAGAAGCTCTTTGCATCGTAGGCGTATGGGGATTTTGGCCCTCCAAAGATTCCTCGCCTTCGACCTCGTTGGGCAGTAATGCCCATCTGACCCTTTTGGTAGACTTCGGTACGTTTTGCCATGGATTATTGGTTGTAGCGGCGATCAGGTTTTGTGTACTGGGTAGGTGACCGGCACTCGGGCGAGCCTTATTGAGACGCCGACGTGGCTTCTCGGGCGATGGAGACAGGAAATTCGCAAAGGACTTGATAGAGAAGATAGTCTCAGACGAAGCTGGCTTTGGCGTATCGACGGTGTTGGATTGTTCAGTAGCGACAGATGGACCTGCAGGAGTCATCGTAGCGGCGGGAGCAAGCGGAGAAGGCGAAGCTGGTTCGGTAACATTGAAGAACTTTGACATAAGAGCTTCTTGAGCAGCTTGACGCATTTTGGTTGGACTCGCAGTCCAAGGGCTTTGGCAGCTTGGGTCGATGGCGATCACTGCATCACTCTCCCTCGGCTGTTGCTGCTGCGGAGGCGGAGCAATGACGGACACATCCATATTCCACGGACTCTGTTGTGAAGCTGGCACGGCGGCAGTACTGTTGTGAAGACTGGCTGCGTCCACTACTCCATTCTTAGTGTATATTGAAGGTCGTTCAATTGTTCCATCAGGTGCATCAATAGGGTCAACAGTGTACGCAGTTGACGCCGTCAATGGTGTTGCCGGTGTCTGCGAAGCGTTGGGACCTTCGACAGTGGGTATGTTGACAGTGGTGAGTTGTTGATGGTTCTGATCCGTGTTGTTAGGTGGACGAGGACTGCGCGGAATGATGAACTGGCTCAGTTTCGACCAGGGACTTTGCGGAAAGAGACTTGGCAGTATGCTCGTGAATGAGCTAGAGGTTTGGCTTGCGGGTTCCTTTGGCGTAGCCGCCTGGATTTCTGGCGTTGGCGCTCGCGGCTCTGGGCTTGCTTCTTTTAGAGGCAAATCCTCTTCTTTCTCCTGTGATGCAGCAATTGCCACGATCGTCGGTTCTTGACTCGATGTCACACCCGTGGCTTCTGCTGTTGCGGCCGTCTCGACTGGCAAATGCTGATCAAGGCTCTCGACTACTTCTGGAACTTCGTCGTCTGTCGTTCTCGTGGGGCCCACGTCGCTTTTCATCGCATCGAGAGCTATGCCACTGCTCAGGGGTTCAGAGATAAGCTCGCGGCTCTCCCCTCCTTGCGCCGTGTCCTTCTCTGGGGCAGACAGGTTTCCACCCCCCTCGCTGGACCCTGGGGTCGTAGCTTTGGTGTCGTCTGCCATATAAGTGTCACCCTCCAAATCTTGGACTTTGCCTTGGGAGTCCCTCTCGCTCGAAGAAGTGGAAGCGGCGGAAGAAACTTGGCCGTATGACATCCTCTTCAAGGGACTTGAGTTCAAGGTGTTGAGGGTATGGTATCTCGGCCTTGCCCGGAATAAGAAACTCTCGTCCTGCTGTGTCTCGAATTCACCACGATCTTCTTCCATGACCACAGTGACACCATTGCTGGGCGGAGCCACGTCTTCGCTCTTGACCACCGCCTTCCTATTGGACTGTGGAGTCTGGATCGGGGTACTCAGCGGCACTAGCATCTCGTCTTGGGCAGTACTGGCGCAATTGTTGGATATTTGGGAGAGTTGTTGCTGGTGCGAGCGACTGGCACTTGAATTCAAAGCCTTGCGCGGAGTTTGTGGGGTTATTTGAGAGCTCTCCAAGCTTGCAGTCTCATCCTCCATGGCGGCGTCCCCTTGTCCCTGAATTAGACTTTGGCTTAGACGTGTGCTATCCCGCTGGGTGGCAGCCGAACCCGCCCAAATGCCATTCGTATCCTCTGCCTTCCGTCGTTTGGTGTCTTGCCGCTTAAGCCATTCTGATCCCGTTGACCGACGCTTACGTTGTGTCTGTGACCGAGGCTGCGAAAGAGAGACTTCTACTGACCAAGCAGACTCTTGTGTATCGCTGACAGATTCCGTAGTGTTTCGCCATGCTTCAACTCGTTCCAGCTCGTCTGTTTCCAGGAAAGGGTGCGGGCTCAAGTTGGGTTGATCCAGGCTTCGCGGGCTCGGTAGATGGCAAGAGGCTGCATCCTCAGCATCCAATTCTTCCACAAGACTTTCTTCGACTTCCGTGGTCGTTTTGACAGCAGGTGTTGGTGCTGGTGGGGTGACAGCTAACGCAGGTTTCCGCCTTGACTGCCATGGATTCACCCAACCTTTTGCGTCTGGTCCTTCGAAAGGGCCTCTAAGAACTGTAGAGAGAAGTCTTGGCGTGTGCCCCTGCAAAAACTGAGTCGCAGCCTCCTCATATCGGCGTTTCCTCTCTTTGAGGGTCGCGAGATCTTCGTTGTCAAAGCTCGCACATAAGATGTCCGATTCGTCGTAGGGAGCCTCGCAGTATATCGGTTCGTCGACCAGTCGTCGGACCCTCCAGCCATTCTTCGTGTCCATCGTTGTTGTATTAAGAGACTTGCGTCATAAAAGTCATGAACCTTAGCGAAGGAACGGGGGCGAAGGGGGGAGAAGTCGGAAGCGCTACGGTCGCATTGGCGCCGGGCGGTGGTCCGGATTGCGGTCGTCGGTCGTTGAAAGGCGAAAGTCCCCAGATGCAGCGCACCGCACAAATATGAACAGACAAAGAGGCCCCGGATTGGGCGGGTCGACGACCGTGCACGTTCACCAGACGACGCGACCCAGCACGAACAATCGCGTCTAGGGAGGGTCCACATGGGATATCGTGTTTAATTGAATTCTCGCGGTCGCGGACCTGGCTGTGGTGGCTGGAGATGTCCATGCTGACTACTCCGTACTGTGGCGCAGGAAGTGAGCACGGATCCTCACCTGTAGTCGAATAACAGATTGATGCAACTAAAAGGTCAAACCCCCCACGACTCGATAGAACGATTAGCGCCATCGGACGATCGGGGAATTTTGGGTCACGGCCATGGCCCGGCCTGGGTTCAAAGGCTGGTCTGTGGCGGTTGACACAGCAACCCCGCGGCCTGCCAATCAAGCATAACATTGAATTAGTTATGTTTATTCGGGGAAATTCAAACACTGGGCTTTTGAGATTGACATAACGCCGGTCCCAAACGCGATCGCTCGACCGCGTTCCCCACGAACCAATACCCAACACCTCTTTTTCCCACATCACGACTAAACGTCACCGCATCCAGCGGAGGCAGCAGAGGCGATTTCGCCAGCAGTCTTTTCGCCATTTTCTTCGGCTTGCTATTCTGCATTTTATTCATTTGCATTTTCTCCTGCGCGACTCCTGCATTTCAATTGCCCGCGTAAACAGACTTCAATCGCATCCAAGCCACCAAACTTAGCACCCCGCAAACCGCGACATTAACTCACGAAGACGATCTACCACCCCCTCGATGGACTGCTTATAGTCCCAGAAGTCCCTCAACCCCGATCGCATACGCCAACGCACCATGGCTCATGCTTGGCTCGACTCCCTCTCCGAGGACTGGCCCTCGCAAGCTGGATCCGAGACCTCTCCCGCCCAGCTGCCGCCTTTGAAGCCGACAGACAATAACAACACACCAAGCGGAAAAGGATCCGGCAGTCGCATACCACTCCCCGTCAGTAGGATACGACCTTCGAGTGCTGGAAACAGCGACAAGAGTACCGGGGTCCTGAGCGAACGAAGCACCAATGAGTTTAATCTTCCACTGTCCCAAAGGGGCCCCTCGAAGCTTTCCCGCGAGATCAAGCCCAACGACCAATCACGTCAGACAAGCCGCGCATTCTCAGCCTCAACAAATGGCTCTGTTATTCATAATACTGTACATCATAAATCCATCAGGTCGTCTCCACTGCGAGGAGCTGGCGACACTCCGGAATGGAAGCGCAGGCTAGTCTACGGCGACGTCGCATATGGCGAGCAGCGCGATCTCTTCTGTTCTGCAGCCGCAGGTCTCGAAAACATGTTCAAGCCGCCTTCTCCCCCCCAAGATAACTCCATGGCCGATCAAAGCGTACGACACAATACGACAATGCCCTCCAGCCCTCCCTTCTTCCACTGCCAGCACGAGGATCACCCAGATGACGAAGACGAGTCAGATGGCAGGAGCCCTATGGACCCAAGCCCGAGCCCGAGCCCTAGACCACGCGCGCCGCACATTACCTACAAGATGACCGACGACTCTCTCGATCAAAGCCAACTCAGCCAAGCCAGTCCGCAGCAAGACAATACTCATGCTCAGGAGTCCAGTCTGGCGGCTTCTGTTTCAGGACTTGTACCACCACACGACGCTTCTCGCAAGACTAGCGGACAGAGTGTCATCCGAAACGAGGATTTCAGTCCGATTGTTCTCACGCTGATGCGCCAGAGGGAGAACGAAGCAAGAGAGAAGTCTGCACCAACCGAACTCCCCGTCGACCAGCTGCAGAATCGCCTTGAGAGGTTGCGCATAGATCAGATGCTTTTGGACTCACAGGGTGAACTCAACTTTGATATGCACGGCAGTGTAGAAGAAGGAGACAGCGACAGAGTAGAGACGACCGAGGAGTATGCGCGAAAGGGAGGCTTCCTCAACACTCGGCGCGGTGGCCGATCTGGTGATGGATCCTTCAAGTACAGAGGTCTCAGTCCTGGCATGGGCGTTGACACGTCCGAGATGCTTCCTGAAGAGTCTCTTCAGGCTAGCACGCCCAAGCAGTTCCCAAGTGTAAGAACGTACTCTCCCGGCTACACTTCGATTCGGTTCGGTTCACAGAGCCCACCACCTCCGCGCGTGCCAAATCCGAGTCCGGAGAAACCTGGCACCACAGGAACGAACAATAGCACGAGTCCTTTGAAACTGTTCGGCCCGTACGATACATTCACAAATCAGACGCTGCTCCGTCGTATTAGTCAATTCGAGGATCAAACGTCTGGGTCATCGCGACAATCTGTCAGCGGTGAATTTGCCCCAGCTGCTAGAAACCGAAGACCACACACTGCTCCTGGCGACTACCTATCCGTGCCAAAACAAGAAACGGCCACCAGCTCCCGATCTGTGAGTCAGTTCGGTGCGGGCGACCTCGAAGGCTACAAGTTCACCCAGGACTTGTCCATCCGTCTTGAGGAGGAGTCACAATTCTACGAGGACGAAGAAGGATCTGAACATGAACCGGATGATGAGGAGGAGTCTGTCCTACGGCTTGAGCATGTCGCGGGCTCGCCGGTGCCAGATGAGGCCTCGATGTTTGTTCCCAGGAAGCGAGCAAAGTCTGGCACTACGACCGCCTCGTCTTCCAAGCACACCCCATCAGCCAGCGAAGGAAGCGTTCAAAGAGGAAACGTCCAATTCGCGGGAGCCGAGGCATTCATGCTAGGTACCCCGCAAGAACGTGATGCATCCGAAGGGAAGCGACCACGCACCTCACCATCGAAGGACCCGACGCCGAAGCGGAGGAGGACGTTGCACAAGTCGGATATTGCGTATGGGAGGGAAGAGCGGTACGCACTCCTAGACACCGTCCAGGAAACCCATGCTTTGATGCAGAGCATGATGGGCAAGAAGCGCAAAGACGCCCGGCCAGGCAGTCTGCAACAAAGAGCACATCCCAGCGTGCTGGCCACGCGCCATATGCTACGGCCACGAACTCCGACCCCAAGCTCGAGGTCTTCCCTGCAAGCTGGCGAGTTTCCCTTTCAGGATAACTTGCTTGAGGACTACGCCGAAGACGAAGAGCAGCCCGTACGACGCACCCCTCACCGTGCATCTCAGTTCACATCCAGTGGGAATGACCGCAGTGCTACAATCGACACAGACCGTAAGCCGTCTATCAGAACTCAGGACTTCCTGGATGAGGCTGGCAAGATCATGGCCATGATCCGAAATGGCGTGAAGGCCCCTAGCGGCCTGACCAGTGTGGAGGAATCCGATGCCGAATATGGCGAGCCTGGCCCTGCTTTCGACGACTCATACGAATCGACCAGGGAACCATTGTCCCGACCTCCGAGTCGTGAAGGTAAACCAGTGCAAAGAGCACCGCAACGCCAGGAGAATCCAGAGATTCTTGACTACCTCAAGAAGTACCAGGAGCTGAGCGACATGGGAGACGTCATCACATCTTCGCTTAGATCTATGGATCAAGCTCAAGATGCCATCCGGGCTGCACAGCAGGTTGAGCGGCAGATCGAAGAGAGCAGTCGCTCTAGAAACAACCTTGATGATCTCCAGTACCTTGGAGGAGATGAAACCATCAGCGATCCCCCCAACATTCGTATCTCCGCGAACCCGAATAGACAACGAGATGGTTCCATCGAGTCTGACGATTTCGCTACTCACTCATCTGGGGCATCTACCAACCGTACCATGCACACGGGTTCCTCCCGAGGCTCCGAGTCAAGGAAGACGATCGCGCCACAGAGTGTGTCGCATCTGATACCGGACCAAGTTGGTAGCATGTATCTTGATCGCCAGCAAAACATTTGGATTAAACGGAGGGGCGAGAGCATTCGACCTAGAAGTGCGCATGTTGTCATTCCATCCGAAGATAGTGAAGACGACCCTTTTGCAAGCATTCCCGACTTGTCCGTCGATATCACGAAAGAGATGCTACACTTGCGATTGGTGACAGCACAGAAGGAGGCCGAAGAGCGGGAGGCAAACATGACACAATCACCCAAGGGCTCCATGGACACGCCTCGGAGCTCATCCGGCAGAGGCTTTGTGACGCTGTCACCCGATGCAGCACTGCCTCGGGATATCGCGTTGCAGGCAAGAACTGAGTTCCACAAGCTTGAAAGCAAGGCAGGAGACGGAGATGTTGAGCATGAGATCCAGCTCGATGAGGATCGCATCATCGATTCCTCTCCGTCCCGGAGACGAATGACAATATCATTTTCTTCGCCTATTGCCTCTATCATACAGGATGTTGCCGCTGAGGATATCGATAGCCTCGAGGATGACGAGGGCAGTTTTGTGGATGCGGACTCGATGATTGAGGAGTCCAAACGAGGCAAATACCAAAGCTTGACGAAGACCGCACGCCGGACTTTACTCCAACCCCGCCCACGCACAGCCCCAGCTCGTGGTCCATCACGACAATTCTCGCTCCGCGGCCAGTCGTTCGTCCCACGGCCCGTCTCCCGAATTGACGAAAGGGAAGAGGACAGTGTAATTGGCGATAATGCCGACGAGCGTCAAGTCAGTATCCTGGGCGAGAACAGTGCTTTGAGCTATGCCTCTCCCAAGAACCAAGAGAAGAGTCTGAGTTTCATCATCAAGACTCCGGGCAAGACAAGAATGGGCGGCCTCTATCCGGACGCCAGCGCCATAATCAGCCACAACGTTGGCAACTTGTCCTTGAGTCCCATGTCAGAATTCACGCTCAACCACCATGAGAAGTCCTTCGGGTTTGAAGTCAGCTACATTGTGGAGGACCAGCGCCTTGTCACTGGCGACGGCTCTAAGAAAGTTTTGTCTTTGACTGTACGTGAGCTCGTCGATCGCCTGACGGAGATTGAGCCTTTTGAGCCATACTGGGAGGACTTCACGGAACTTGACATGAGCGAGAAGCGATTGTCGAGCCTCCATATGCTGGACGAGTTCTGTGGCCGCTTGGTGTGCTTGGACGCGTCGAACAACCATATCGGTCATCTCGACGGAGTGCCAGCTTCGATCCGACAACTCAAGATGACGCACAACATGTTGACTGAGCTAACGTCATGGGATCATCTCGCGAACTTGCAATACGTCGACATCTCTAACAACGATCTGTCCAGTCTGTCAGCGCTGAAGAACCTCGTTCATCTTCGGAGCCTGAAGGCCGACAACAACAAGCTCACCTCTTTGGATGGCTTGAACCAGCATGATGGACTTCTGTCGCTGCGGGCACGCAACAATCAGATTGAAGTGGTCGATTTCGATGGCACCAAGCTCCACCGATTGACCGAGCTTGACCTAACTGGCAACAAAGTTTCGGAGCTTCGTGAACTCGGACAGCTCTCTTCTCTGCAGACGCTCAAACTCTCCAAGAACTGCCTTGAAACATTTACTGCCGAAGACGCACAAGGTCTTGACGGATTGCGGTACCTTGACCTTGGCGACAACGATATCCTGGAGCTTGATATCAGTCGCCTGCCGGCCGTCCGCCTGCTTCATGCCGACAGGAACCGCATCAGCAAGATTACTGGTTTTACCAAGGCCCGACATCTGGATAGTCTGTCTTTGAGAGAGCAGCGGGGCGATGTGCAGTTGGATCTTTCCTTCCTTTCTTCGGCTTACGAAGTCCGCAAGCTCTTCCTTTCCGGCAACTACATTGGCACGTTTGAGCCAAAGGTAGACTTCCTCAACCTGCAGCTGCTCGAGCTAGCCAACTGCGGGCTCCGTTGCCTACCGGAAGGGCTCGGCCAGCTGATGCCGAACCTGCGCTCGTTGAACCTCAACTTCAACGCCGTCGCAGACCTTTCACCCATTCGATTCATTCCCCGGCTCAAGAAGCTTCTTGTCGTCGGCAACCGCCTGGCCGATTCGACGACGGTCACGGAGCTGTTGACGGACTTCCCGCACCTGACGCAATTGGATTTGCGGGACAATCCAATCACGCAGGGCTTCTACCCACCGGTCCACGTAACCGTGTCGGCGGACCGCGGTCACGTCGCGGACCCGTTCACGCTCCCCGAGGCCGACCCGGAGAGGGACGCTATGTTTGCCCGGCGTCTCGACGAGACGACGCGTCTCCGGCGACGACTGTACCAGGTTGTTTTTGTGGGATGCTGCAAGAAGCTGAAGCTGCTGGATGGGCTGCCCGTCAAGCGTCAGCATATGCTTGCGCGCGACCCTTCTTTTCAGGCGTTGGTGAAGGAGGGTCTGCTTCCTAGCGATGTCGCTCAAGTTCCGATTATTGCTCCTCCGGCGGCCGCCGCCGGCTCAGAAGCAAACACCGGCGCGGGCTCCTGGCTCCGCCAAGGCTGATGAGAGTAGCCGTTGGAACGCAGAGGATAGCTTCGCTTGAGGGCGCAGAGGAAGGGGGGACGTGTAATAACAATGCGGGATGGGCCACCGCCTAAAAACCAGGCGTTTTGAGTACTACAGCATGGGTTGTTTCTCTTTTTTATTTCATCATTTTTTCATATGGGAAGATTTTTCCGGGGTTCGAAAAACAAGAGAGGCGTTCTGTGTACTTGTCGAACCAAAAAAGGGGAACACGGGTGGAAGCTACTATTAATGACGAAACGAAGAGGAGTATTGTATGAGTACAGATCAGTAGAAAGCATTGCTTCAGGAACATGGAAGAGAGAATACAGGCTCTGTATATGCAAATTTTGGGTTGATATTGCTTGAAGATGTTGATGGTGATGTAATGAAGTAAGGTAAGGTAAGGTAAGGTGTTTCGTGTTGTTTGTCTGCTGCGGCGTGAGAGTAATACCTTGATGTAAGTGAAGCTCCGTGGAGCCGGGTCCCCACTCCACAGTCGTCATGGTTGTGGAGCCGGCGCCTCCGGGTGGTGATGGGGTCAAGATTTATGATGCACTTCCGGTGGAGGGAAAGACACGTGAAGTGCTACAGAGTACAGAGTCTCGACAAAGATAACGATGAATATCGGAAATTGACGAGGCGGGGCCCCTCGTATTTTACTAGGTATACTTTATTCGGTTGGACTGTGGATGATGGTCAAGGCGCCACATGAATGATGAATTTGGTGGTTATCGCACTGCACAAAGCGTGAAGCGTTCCTGAGTCGGTCGTGGTCCCGGGCGGGGGGAAACAGGTCTTGGGTTTCAAAGGGGGGATTATCGATGGGAACGAATCAAGCAGGACGGGAAAAGAATCGAATCGCCCACTCACATCTTCTACGAAGTACTAACCAGTTTCCCGGTTTTGGGGAAGGGGCGAGTGACGTTCGAGTTGAGCAGCAGGAAATTATGGCTATCGCCGCATCGCGTGGTGGTTAAAATAAGCAACCCCCTGAGGTAATCTTAGGGAAGAGGCATAGTCGCACATTGGTTTGTGACTCTGTGTGAGTGTGTGTGGTGCTAAATAATGAGATTTGATGCTTGGCTTTTTCGGTGCCCAATGGACCGGTGCGATTGTGTGCGTCTAATGTTCCATAGTCTTCGTCTGGTGCGTGTGGACATGGCTAGGAAGGAAGGGGGAAATGCACAAAATCCGGATGATGTGCCCGACGAGGTGCAGCGGAAGGGAATGGAAGGTATCCACAGTCCACAGG
>JFFI01001254.1:0-13751 GCA_001563125.1 Colletotrichum salicis | reverse complement strand
GTCTGGTCTTGTTGAGAGAGACAGGGAGAGGCGGGAGGTTGGGAGGCGAAAACCAATCTTTCACGGCAACAACGCTCATGGAAAACATTTAGATTTAGACTCACGCTATGTGCTCGCTCTTTTTTACTTATTCTCGAATCATGAATAATACCTTGCAACAACTTCGCTTTCGTCCTCTTTGCATTTGCTGTGACCGAACCGTGACTTACAGATTGAACCATTTGCTCGCCTTAACAGTCCTAGCATGTAGGTATCCGTCCACCCATCCATCTACGCTGCTATCCCAGCTTTCAATTGACCTTCATTGGCACATAGATTTATCCGCCGCGGGGTAGGTGGAATCATCATTCATACGAGCATCCATCGCCTAATAATACTCCACGGATCATTCCGAAGTAAGCTGCAACTCTGGCACCACTCATCCGAAGAAACTTGGTATTCGAAGCGCGGTTCTCGCGATAACAGCTACCGGACTCAGAAGCTCGCCGGCCGAAGGTTCTTCTGTTCTTCAGACTATTACCCCCGGGATTTCCAGAATACGAAGATGCGCGTCCCTAGCGTGCATACCGAAAATTAAAGATATGTGCGGGAATAGAGTGAAGGTTTAGGTTACCAAGCTCAAGATGGCAGGTGCGATGCAAGGCACGGAATGATACGTAGGATTTGGTGTTGGACGCCATGGCCAGATGTGGACCGCCGTTGCTTAGCTATCACAATGAGGTCGCCTCAGGGGTGGAGATGTCGCTGCGATGACTGCCGAATGAGGACGGGAGACCGGGGTTCTTCATACTGAGTTGCATGGCATGTCGTGGTGTCGACATTCTCGATACGAGATCGTCAACAGGTCCCATGGTATCACGCGAAAGCGAGGGGGGATGGCTCACCAACGGCTCACTCTCATAAAGGCTCTTGAATACCCGGCGAGTTATGTCGTGGGTGCTGAAGTGAAAGAGAGCCAGGGACTGACTGGGTCTTTCTGAACGATCGGTTTTCGTTTGAGGTTCGCACATTCGTTTTTCTGACTGATCGACCATGCGTGTCGCGAGTGCCCTCGTCTCCGTCTTGGCCTTGGCCGGCGCGGGAACAGCCCGAGTTTCCCGGCGCGCCGTCGACGAAGACGCTCGCCCTTCCAACGACACGGCCGTCGCGCCCAAGAAGTTCATTGTTGAGCTTGAGCAGGTTCGTCATTCCCTTTCTGCCAAGAGAATATCAGACCAGCAAGACAGAGATTACTAACACGCCATAAAATTTAACAGGGAGCCGATAAGGATGCCGTGGTCCAGCAGCTCCGGACCAACAACCCCGGCAGCAAGATCCTCAAGGTCTTTGACTCGGCCCTCTTCAACGGCATCGCCGTCGAGTCGGACAGCGAGAACACGGACTCGCTCGAGGCGATCTTGCCCATCGTGAAGGCGTGGCACTCTACGCGCATCCAGCTTGCTCCCGTTGTGGCGGGCGAGTCGTTTAGTGATGATGCGAGGGCGCTGAATTATTCTATTCACTGGATGACGGGGGTGGATAAGCTCCATGAGCAGGGGATCTTTGGGAAGGGCGTCAAGGTTGGCGTTGTTGATACGGGGACGGAGTATACGCATCCTGCTGTGAGTTTTCTGATCCGGGGTCTAGTGGTTGAGGGGTATAATGGCTGACGAGATGTGAATAGCTTGGTGGATGCTTTGGAGAGGGTTGCAAGGTTGCTGCTGGGTATGACTTTGTTGGTGATGATAGTGAGTTCATGACTACACGGTGAGCTGATGACGGAACTAACTTGTACAGCGTACTGGCCTTACCCCGGTGCGGAGCGTCAACCTGACGAGGACCCCATGGACCAGGCCGGTCACGGAACGCACGTCGCTGGTATTATTGCTGGCAAGAGCTCCGAGTATGAGACAACATCCAAAGCTACCCTGACGAGAGAAGACCTCAGCTAAACGTGCCAATAGGTTTACCGGAGTTGCCCCTGAAGCCACGATCTACTCTTACAAGGTCTTCGGCCCTAATGTAAGTTACTCAAGTCTGGCTTCCCCGTCCCTTGATCTCACTAACACGAACTCTAGGAGGGCACAGCCGAGGAAGTCCTAATCGAAGCCTTCCTCCGCGCCTACGACGACGGCGTCGACATCATCACCGCCTCCGTCGGCTCCACCGGCGGCTGGTCCGACAACGCCTGGGCCCTCGTGGCCTCCCGCATCGTCGAGCAGGGCGTCGTCGTCACCATTGCCGCCGGCAACTCGGGCGACGTTGGGCCCTTCTTCCCCAGCAGCGGTGCCGCCGGCAAAGACGTGCTCGCCATCGGCTCAGCCGACGCCTCCATTGTCTCGGCGCGCCAGTTCGCGGCTACCTTTACCCTCGACAGCCAGTCCAACCGCACCATCCTCGGCTACCGTCCCGCCGAGGAGCTCTTCCCCGCCGAGATTCTGGGGTGGCCCATCGTTCCCGTCACACTCAACATCAGCGTCGAGAATGATGCCTGCTCGCCCCTGCCCGAGGGTCTGAATTTCACGAATACCATTCCGCTCGTGCGGTTCGACGAAGGGTGCCAGGATTCTGTCAGGCAGCGATGGGTCCAGGAGCGCGGCGCGCGGTTTATGCTCTTCTACCTCACCGACAGGCCCGTCGTCGGTTTCTCGGGCTCCGGCTGGGCGCAGAGCAAATGGGGCCTCTTATCCAAGGACGCAGGCGAGGCCATTGTCAAGACGGTCATCGCCGGCGGCAACGTCACTGCCGACTTTTCCCTGGACCAGAGCAGCAACTACGTCGCCATGTACAACGCCGGCGGCGGGAAACCCTCGCAGTTCACCTCGTGGGGCGGCACCTTTGACCTGGAGCTCAAGCCCGACGTCACGGCGCCGGGGGGGCGCATCTTTGCGCCGTATACCGGGCACCGCTACCGCGATCTGTCCGGCACGTCCATGGCGTGTCCGTATGTTGCCGGCGTCGCGGCGCTGTATATTTCTGCGCACGGCGGCCGCTCCGTCCACGGGGCGGGGTTCGCGAAAGCGCTGCACGCGCGGATCGTGGCCTCGGGGAGGGCGATTCCCTGGTCCGACGGCACGACCAAGGATTTCGGGTTCTGGGCGCCGCCGATTCAGGTCGGTAGCGGGTTGATTGATGCCGTTTCCGTGTTGAACGCTGCCTCGCAGTTGTCTGGGGAGACCAAGTTTGCGTTGAACGACACGCATCATTTCTCGCGGTACCATCAGGTGGATGTCACGAATACCGGTCCGACAGAGCTGGAGTATATCTTTACGGTGCAGGATGCTGCTGGGTTTGAGGCGTATTGGACTGCTGAGGCTGCTGATGCGGGGTTTTTGGCGGTGCCGCGGATTAAGGACCTTGTTGAGATTGAGCCGGTGAAGATTGGGGCTGTTGTCGCGTTGCCGGCGGGCGGGTTCAAGGTTGGGCCTGGGCAGACGAGGACTGCAAAGTGAGTTTTCCTCTTGAATGCTGAATGTAGAGAGCCGTGGCTAACGTGTAGACCCAGGTTCTCCTTTGACATTCCGCAAGGTCTCCATGCTTCGAGACTCCCTGTCTTCAGCGGCAAGATCCTCATTGGATCGAGCGCTGGCGATGTGCTCTCGGTGCCCTACTATGGTATGACTTGGCTTCCTTCCCCTGAACGAGGCATTCTCTAATAAGCGTTCAAAGGTGTCGGTGGTAGCATCAAGCATGATATTGCTGATATGTTCCACACTTCCTACGGATACCCCCGTGTCTCGTCTGGTGTCAACCGGACGCTGCTCTCCGAGAAGTCTAGGTACGTTTTCAAGTATACAACTAAAGGAAACAACAGACTTACCCCCCAATAGCTTCACCTTTGACCTCTCCCTCGCCAAGCAAGACTTTGTCAGACTCCAAGTCGCTTTGACCTGGGGCTCCCGCCAGGTTCGCTGGGATGTAAGCAAGCATTGCACCTCCTCTCAGCACCTCGAAGATTACTGACCCTGAATTCTCTGTAGGTATATGAACCCACTTACCAAGAGCGCGAATGGGTATACCCTCCCGTCGTCGGCGAGAACAAGTACGTCGGCTCGGTCGCCAGCTTCGACGTCTACAACAGCGTCAACTACCCCGTCTTCGACCCGGCAACCGACAGCGTGAACAACACCTTCTCGTACCCTCTGCAGGACCAGTCTCGCGACTCGCCCTACGAGTCGTGGTGGCTCGGGAAGCTGGCGGACGGAAGCCAGATTAAGCCTGGGAAGTATAAGTAAGTCATCCTCCACCTGGGAGTTCGTACCCTCTATGGTTCACAGAGACTAACCTTCACGAACTAGGTGGCGTATCGCGGCTTTGAAGGCCTTTGGTAACCCCAAGGCGTCGGATAACTGGGAGATTTTCGAGACGCCTGTGATTGAGGTCCTCCCGCTCGCCGGAGGCAACTCCACTGCTTTCCGGCATTGAATACTCACTCTGACTATATATAATACAATACTGCTGCACAGCTCCCGTAGACCAATTGTAATCCAAACCACCTTTTATGCGCCATAAGTGTTCCAAATCTAGTCCCATCAGCTTGCAAGTGTAATCATCATTCCATCGCAACCAGCTCATCACCGACAGCATCCGGCTTCTTGCTGTGATCCTCCTTGCCAAAGACACTCTTCTCGTCAAAGAAGTTAACCTCCTGCTCGAGTCCAAGCTTCGCAAGCTTGTCGGCCTCCTTATTCCTCTTCTTGGGCACCTGCCAAAACTCCACCGCCACGCCCACCTGACCCAGTGACATCATGGTGAGCATCAAGTTATCCCACAGATCCTCGTTCTTGACCTTTTCGCCCTTTGTGTTCTTCCACCCGTTGGCAAGCCACTTGTTCATGTGCGGCGGCTCTCCGTTCCTGCCGCCCGCGACGCCCTCGACGACGTAGGCCGAGTCACTCTTGACGACGACGTGGTGTAACTTGAACGGCTTTGGCTCCGACCGCATTCCGCGGGCGGGCAGTCCCCGTGTGGCAATCGTGGTCGCCTCCATGAGCCCCGCAATAGCGGCGTAGAGATCCGCGCGCTGCTGCGTGTGCTGCGGACGGTCGCGGCCGTCGCTGCCGTCGGTATCCTTCATGACGTGGCCCCGGTCTTTGGCGTCGGGGATGCGGCAGGCGCGGTTGAGGGGGTTACCGGGGCCGAGGTGGACGCCGACGGCGGATCTGGTGGGCGGCTGGTCTGGGTTGTTCTGGGGCGGGCAGGCGCCGTGGACGGCGATGACGAGGGAGTCTGTGTGGTGAGCGAGTGCCACCTCGAGTGCGTCATCGTCATCTCCGAATTGGATGGTGCGCACGGTGACGTTGGTGCTGTCCATGGTGGTCGTTCTGAGGGCATTGTGGCAGCGTACGTGGACGAGGTTGAAGGGGCCATGGGAGTCGGGGAGTTCTAGATCGTTTGGGTTCTCGCCGTAGAGATCTGTGTGGTCGTGGGGGAAGCGGCGGACGACATAGCCGTCCGAGTTTGGCTCGACGAGGAGGCCGACGGGATGGTTGGCCTTGGGGTCGTGGCGAACCATTTTTTGGCGGGGTTGTGAATGGTGGTGAAACTGAGTCGTGGACGAGGGTAGAGAATAGGGCCTGGGAGATTATTGATCCGTCTGGAATGTCTAGGCGTTCCGCAGTGATGAGATGAGAAAGTTGGTACATGAGATGGATGAGAATGAAGTGAAGTGCAGATGCAGCGTTCCATGGAAATCGCTTCCGAACTTTCCCCGGTCCGCTTTCTTCTATCCTTTGACCAGGTACCTACCTAGTAGATCGACGAAATGTTCAGTGCTGCCAGAACCGGGCAGTCAATTGGGTGTGGGTTATAACCACATTGTTCAAAGTTATGACTATTGTCTGGATTCCATTTTGCTCGAGGCGGAAGATGAGAAGACGGCGCCGGAGACTCTACCCGGACCCGGCAGACAGATGGTGGGGCCCGGTTCGCGACCGGTTCGCGACCGGTTCCTTTTTTTATTTATTACCGAACTGCTCCGTGCTCCGTTCGCCGGTGTCTGACCATTGAATAAGGTAAGGTAGGTCACCTTAGACCCCCAATAGACATCATAAGGTAGCGAGGCGGATATAAGGAGAATAGCAGTTCTGAATCCCCCAATGCTGCGGTAGGCTCCATAGAAAAGTGTGCAAAGGCAAGTACATACTGTGGAAGTCACGAGGGCTTCATGATGTAGGTAGGAGTAAATGTTACCTACCTTTACCAGGCCTTCTATTGACCAACACGCCATCTTACTGCTTGAGCATATCAAGTCCTGGAACTCTGTCCTAATTATCCTTAAAGCGTGGGCTTACAGGCCCACAGGACATAGCCAATGGGACGCGAAGTACCACAAATGTTCCTTTGTCCGTCGTCTCTCTTCATCTAGTAGTTGTTGAAAGTGCAGCTATTTCAGTCATCTCCACGTAAGGTAGGTAGTAGGTCAAGAGTCCTAACCATTGAAAATTTTCCTCATTGTCTAAATCGCTCATGTCTGTCTCATTTATCAACTCATAACAAAGCACCGTTCCATGCATCTATTCCCCATCTTCTCCTATCTATCGAGAAGCAAACGCCATGTCCATAAAACCATAGGTTCCCACCCCATGTCATCACCAATCCGGCGCGCTCCCGCACCCACCCCCGCCACCAACGACCATCGTCCTCGCCTTCTCCATCCCCAAAGCCCCCATCGGCTTGACACCAGGCCTCTTGGCCCGGTGCCCCTTGAACCGAATCTTCTTATCCAGCGCCTCAAAAGGCGCCGCCCCAGCCTCCCCCTTCTTCACCATCCACTTCTTCGTCCCCAGCGCCGCATCAAGCTCATCAACGGGCGGCAGCTTAAGGTACACCATCCCGTCGCCCGCACGCTCCTCTACGGCAAACGTCGCGATGCTCACCTCCTCGTCGTTCTTGCAGCTCCCGTCCGCGAGGTCAAAATTGCGCTTGTGGTACGGGCAGGAGACCCACGGAGCCGGCCGCTTCTTTGCCTCGTTACCACCGCTGCCGTTGGTGTCGGGACCGCCGTTACATCCGGAATCAGGCTTCTTCACATCATCGCACGTCTCCGCCGTGCCAGGCTCCTCGCCGATAAGCCCGTCAGACAACACAAACTGCCTCTTGTGAGGACACATCTGCTGCGTGGCATAATACCGGCCCCTCACCCGCCACACAGCAAGCTGCGTATCCCCGCGCTTCACCGTCGCCGAGATGCCATTAGGCGTCTCATCCGCTCCGAAGAAGTGACTCGCCGGTAACATGGGCTGCCAGGTTGTACTACTCCATCTCTCCTTCAACCCCTTAAAGTCCTCCTTTGCGGATTCAGGCGCCCAGAACACCGGCCGCGGCTGGTCACGGTCGAGCTCGAATTCCATATTCTCCAGCGTCTCCTCCGTGTTGTCAAACTGCTTGAATTTCGCGGCAATGACCGGGTTCTTGATGGCCTCGGCCCACTCGTCGAAGAAGCTGTCGACGAGCTCCTGCATCTGAGCCTCGAGCGAGGCGCAGATGCCGAGCTTATCCTCCAAGACGACTTCTTGGAGGTACTTGATGCCGCCGGGGAGGTTCTCAAGCCAACGCGCCGTCCGCTGGAGTCTGTCGGCGGTGCGAATGTAGAACATGAGGTAGCGATCGATGATGGGGATGACCTCGGTGGGCGGGACATCCTTGGCCAGCAATTCAGAGTGTTTTGGCTTGGCGCCGCCGTTGCCGGCCACGAAAATGTTGAAGCCCTTGTCTGTAGCAATGAGACCGAAGCTGAAGTAACAGGTTAGCAGGTTCTTGATTGCAGGATGAGGGTTTTCCGTCAACGCACTCTTTGTTTTGCGCCTCGGCACACTCGCGAACACACCCGCTGACGCCGCCCTTGATCTTGTGCGGTGCGCGAATACTCTTGTACCGCTCCTCCAACCGCACCGCCATGCCCACGCTGTCGCCGACGCCGTACCGGCACCACGTCGTACCCACGCAGCTCTTGACCGTCCGCAGCGACTTGGCGTACGCGTGCCCGGACTCCATGCCGGCCTCGACCAGCATCCGCCAGATGTCCAAGAGATCCTGCTTCTTAGCACCAACCATGTCGATGCGCTGCCCGCCGGTGATTTTCGTGTACAGCTTGTACTTGGACGCCACGTTACCAATGGCGATGAGCTTGTCGGGCGTGATTTCTCCCGCAGACACGCGCGGGACGACGCTGTATGTGCCGTTGCGCTGGATGTTGCCGAGAAAGCGGTCGTTGGTCTCCTGGAGACCGTGCATGGGCTTGTCCATGACGTGACGGTTCCATAAAGAGGCAAAGATGCTGCCCATCGTAGGCTTGCACGCCTCGCAACCGAGCGAGGTCTGGTCGTTGCCGGCCTCGCGCATGACGTCCTCGAACGTCTGCAGCTTCCTGACGAGGATGATGTTGTACAGGTCGGCGCGGGAGTAGTTGAAGTGGGCGCACAAATAGTTCTTGACCTCGTTGCCCATGGACAGCATGGTCTTGTTGAAGATTGTCGTCACGAGGGGCATGCAGCCACCGCAGCCGGTGCCGGCTTTGGTGCACGCCTTGACTTCGCCGAGTGTCTTGCAGGTCCCGTCCTTGACGTTGTTGACCACATCGCCTTTGGTCACGTTGTGGCATGAGCAGATCTGGGTGTCGTCTGTCAAGTCGTCGCCGTCGTCTTCGCCCTCCTTTTTGGCACCGAGGATGAGTTGGCTGGGCGGCATGTCTAGCTCCTTCATGTTCTTGACCATGGGCACTAGCTTGATGTAGTCTTTTGTATCGCCAATCATCATGCCACCTAGCAGGTACTTGCCGTCCTCAGTGAAGATGTACTTCTTGTACACGTTCTGGAACGGATCGCGGTATGTGAGGGCCTTGACAGGGGCTGGTGGTAGGCCGTTTGTCAAGGTCTTGATGGTGCTCTGCTCGTCGTCCTTTTTTGCTTTCCTTGCCACTTTGGGAGGCAGATATTGCGGGCCATCTCTGTCGGCGAAGAAATCGCCAAAGCTGGCAACATCGACACCCAGAAGCTTCAGTTTTGTGCTAAGGTCGGGTCTCTTGAATAACCGGGGCTGGTGTAACTTGGCTTGTGTGAGGTTGAAAGAAAGAACGTCGGCCATCTCGACTCCGGGAGCAATCAAGCCAAATGTCTGACTTTGCCAGCTTGCACACTCCCCAATGGCGTAGATGTCTGGTGCGCTGGTGCTCAAATCATCCCCAACAACGATGCCGCCGCCACGGTCAGCACACTTGATGCCTGCTCTCCTCGCCAGATCGTCTCGTGGCCGTACCCCAATGGCAAAACATATCGTGGAGCAGTCCATACGCTCACCGTCCTCAAAGACGACACCCTGGACGTGGTTGTCGCTCGTCACCTCAATCTTGCCCACACGCTTGCTAAGGAGCACGTCGAGACCGAGGTCTCTGACCTGGTCCACTACCATAGATCCGGCGTCGTTGTCTAGTTGTCGGCTCAGTACCCACCGATTCCTCTCAATCAGCTTCACCTTGTCGAAGCAGTCCAAATCCATCATCGCCTTGGCAGCCTCTAGACCGAGGAGACCGCCACCGACGACCGCCCCGACGGTGCCTTTCCTTTGAGCGGCAAACGCGATGAGGTTGATAAGGTCGTCTATCGTCCGGTACACGAATACGCCTGTTGCGTCGTGCCCGGGTGTGTGCTTGGGAAGGACGGCATCTGAGCCGGTGGCGATGACTAGAATGTCGTACGGTACGACCTCTTCATTCGAGCAGGTGACCGTCTTGGCTTGGGAGTCAATGTCAGTGACTCTGGTGTTGACATGGTAGCCCAAAGAGCCTTGAGGCGTGCTATGATACTAGTCAAGGAATCAGCAAAAGACGCCAGTATAAGGATGGATGACGTCTGCACGTACCCATTCTTCTGGGTTGAGGTAGAGATTCTCGACTTTGCGGTGGTCGAAGAAGCTCGTCAGGCCAACGCGGTTATATGCGAGGTGAGGTTCCTCTCCGAGAACCGTGATGCTGTACTCGTTTGCGCGGGCATCTAATTTCAGCATCTTCTCACTTGGAATAGTTAGTTAGTAGATCACACCACGTAGTGGCTCGCATCACTCACATGAAGGCGATGCCGACCATTCCCAAGCCGACAACGACGAGTCTCTTGCGTTCCGCCATGTTGAAGATGCAGATCACCAACGAGACACGATAACCGGGAAGAGTGCACTCGGAGAGCGGAGGAGAATCGAAAGGAGAAAACGAGGAAACAATAGAGACTCCTTACTCAAGCGAATGGCAGCGGTCGTCGAGTTCATTAGGCCATCATAAAAGACGCATCATTCTCCCTCGGCGCACAATGAAGTCAGTGCAAGCTTGATCCGCTGGGATCAGCATCTCCGGCGAGACGGACGAGCAGCCAGAGGTGCCCAAGAGCGACGAGCGCTGATTGGCTGTAGAGCTGAGACGATGACATCTGATTGAGCATCTCCACGGTTTGGATTTCCATAGAGTTTGGGGTCAAAGTACTTTGTGGTGGCACGGGTAGGTATTACCATTGAGCAATTGTACGGCCTTCAAGTCGAGTGACTTGATAACGAGGTGGGAGACCATCGGATGATAAGAGAATGACAGACGAATCAGAAGTGTCGCATTATGACCCACAGCGGGCGGCTCTCGTTGCGCCGCGGAGAAAGAGACACCACCCTCTTCTACCTCAGTCTCCCGAAACCACCAACGAATGAGGATATGGAACAATGCGTGGGGAGACATGTTTTGGGTCTCCTAGGAGAAAGAGAGACGGGGTTCCGCTATCATTTCTATGCTGCAGATAAGCGTAGTCTTATTTCATTTGAGCCAGGTTTGATTGGGCAGGCTCCTTCGCTACCTACGCAGACGACATCGAGACGGAGATGCTGCACTTGCTCTCCTGGCAATTGTAAGACCCACTAACCAAACTACCTTGCAGTTGCAATTGTAAGGTCCAGGAATTCACGTGCTCCTCTAGATTATAGTTGCAACTGTACGATGTAGCTCCTATGACATCACGCGGATGAAGCAGGAATAGGTCAAAGATCCGTATGCGAATGACGAACGACCCAGTTCGTGATGCACTACGGAGACTGACTGATTCCTGGCTACCAGCTCGTGGCCAAACGCCTTCATCTGACATCTGATGAATCCTGACAGGACGTTCAGCGGCCACCACAAGTCTCGAACCTCAAGAGACACCAATACATTACCACCCGTAACTTTGACTTGTAGCACCAGCCATCACTCAGCAGTCCATCAACGTGACCCCTCGTCAGCCACAACTCTCATATCCGCATGAACAAGCATATGCTTTGGAACCTGCCGCGCATTAGATGCGGTCTTTTGAAATGGTCAATTCGCCCCGTATAGCCAGTTCTAAGTAAGGGGGTATCACCGGTGCCCATTAGTATACAGTTACTTTTACACACCAATCTTCGTTTTCATACATGCAGATGAACATTTTCACGCCGCCCGCCTCACGCCGAAGAAATAATTGCCGACCTTCTCGCTGCCCTTGACCTCTCTCCACCCGAGACCAGGCACATAAACAACCCCCATAACTCGCGGCATCTCCCATCCCTTCCCCATAAACATCCTCTTGAGCTCGTCATCATTGATGTACTTGCGCCAATCGTGCGTGCCCTTGGGCACAATGCCCAAAATATCCTCGGCAATCAGGTTCGTCGTGAACCAGCTCGTCCACGTCCGCGCAATGGTGCTCCCAATAAGCCACCCGCCAGGCCTCACAAACGGCGCGCAGCGATCGAGGAACTCGACAGGTGAGGACACGTGCTCGACGACCTCGAATACTGAAACCACATCATAGCAATCCTCCGCCTTGGTCGGGACCGGCAGCGTCTCGATCGTGGCGGCCTTGTACTCCAGCTTTCCCCTCAGTGCCGGATCACGCCGGGCATGACCCTTTGCGATGGCGAGCACGCCGGGCGTGGGGTCCACGGCTGTGACTTTTGTGGTATCGGGGAGCCGGGCCGCGCTCTCGGCGAAGATGCCGCCGCCGCAGCCGACGTCGAGGAAGCGTGTGGGTGTGGATGACGGATCGGGTTGGCTGGCGAGGCAGTCGCGGATGAAGTTGTGACGGAGCGGGTTCATCAGGTGCAGGAGGCGCGAGGAGCCGTGGGGGTCCCACCAGTCGGCGGCGAGGATATTGAAGTGCTCGACTTCTTCGGGGGAGACGGAGGAGTACGTCGAGATTGAGGACGAGGACGAGGTCGAGCTCGACCGACGGAATTGGAGCGGCGCGGCGGCGGTAGCTGTTGCTGCAGGCCTGGGACTCGTCCGGAGGGGAAGTGACGTCGCAGCCGCGCGGGAGGCTGGTTGAGTAGTTGTACCTGTCCGCCGCAGCGCGCGCAGCAGGGCGGCTGTCGCCGAGCGAGAAGAGGCCATGGCGATTTGGTGGTCGTGGATACTGATCGTGGTGTTGGGGGGGGGGGGGGGTTGAATGTACCGGGAGTATTTGATGGGAATCTGGAGCTTCGAGAAAAAAAGATGATGACAAAGCAGAGTTGTGACGTGCTGGGGGCACCGGGAGTTGGAGAAATTGGAGACTCTATCCGCGACCTCGGCGCTGTCACCGAATCAGAGTGCTCTCGAATCGGCAGAGCCCCCCGGTCTATTCTGCACCTCCCGTCTTTATCTGCAGGTGCGACGTTCCGTCAAGACCGGGAGCATCATCCACGTGTGAGGTAAGGTATTAGAGCAGAGCGGGAACAACGACTTGGGATTGCAGCACACGCAGTACTCAGATATTCATTTGTGCTCAAATGCAGGCCTTCGGAATAGCCGCCCAGAGTTATCAAACTTGGCGGAAGCCAGCTAGAAGTTGCAAGATGAATCCGCCTGAAAATGGAGCCATTTGGCTAGAACATGGCCGCGCGCGGGTGCTTATTAGGAAGCTTTGTCAGCGCCCATGTGTAATTCTGACGGTTCCTTATGTAATCCACATGATTTCGGGTCGCACCGGTCGCAGCTTGAAAGTCGAGCACCTTAGAGTTCTGATGCGGAGCCACCATTCCTGGCACCTCGGAGACTATGTCCGTTCAACTCACTGAAAGCCCGACCGCCGCCCGAGATGTCATGCCCGCTGGCCGATTCCTCGGCGCATTTGGCGCCAGTAACATTCAGCCCCTCCTCATCCCACCACAAACGTCCAGGGTCCAAAGTGCAGTAACACGCACGCAAGCACATGGATGACAGGTGCAGACTAAAAGTCGGCCGGCGAATCCCATGAGTCAACCAACAAAGCCGAGCGATCCTCAGGACCTTTTTTCTTTTTTCTTTTCGTCCTTGCGCCGGCCGACGACATGTCACATTTATAAAGGCAATCCTCCACATCGCGGGTTGACATCTTATATTGAACACGTTGTAATTAGCAATCTGGTATTTAAAGAGTATCCTAAAGTCCAACATTGAGTTGATTGATGGAATATCTGGAAATCATCCCAAGAATACACCATCTTAGAAATCGACCCAGATCCTATCACCCTCCAACTTCCAGGATCAGACAAACCGGAACCGGCCCAGAATTCAAAAGCCCCATCACCTTCCGCCCGTTTTGCCTCCACTCCTTTCGCATGACGGAATCTCGGGTGCGTTCCTGTTGAAGAAAAGGAAAAGAAAAAGACGATAAAGAAAGACCCGTACCCGCTCACCCCCTTACCCCTGGGCCACCGAACATTGCCCGCAGAACCCCAAGCTAGCACCTAATTTCTGCCATCTTCCACACGCGCGCGCGGGGATCGGCCTTTTCAATCGAACAACAACCCCTCCCCCTCACCCCCCC
>JFFI01001251.1:13527-29357 GCA_001563125.1 Colletotrichum salicis | reverse complement strand
GGAGCACAAGAGAAGAAAGGCGCAGCTAGTGAGCCAGCCACAGCAATGAAGGGGACGGGGGGTACCCTTGAGTTATTCGTGGATCATGTTGGTGGTGCGGCAAGACGACGGGAAGGGAGGAAACATTACGGTGGCTTGCGGACGCCGCACAGCATTGCAACACAGCGCAGCACACCCACCATTGGATCTTCCCGCTGGCTGGGCTTGCTTGCTCTTTGGTTCCTTTGGTTCCTTTGGTTCAAGGTCGGGTTCCATCTGGGTACTGGATATCCCCTGTTGCTGGTGCTAAGACACTGGCACCAACTCGATAAATAACCTGCAAGGTGAACACCTCAGCACAGACAGAACATCTGTACCTCGTACGGGATACCTTGTCCTCGGGCAGGGCAACCAGCCGCGGGAGAAGATTGCTCGCTTCTTCCGCATTTCCATTCCCCCCGCGGCGCCAGAAGGGAATCAAGCTGCCACATCGGAGGGGCGCAGGGTGGTAGGTAGTAGTTAAGATGATGTAGCTTCGAAGCTCCGTCATGATTCTGGCCAAGGTTCCGCGCTAGGATGATGCGCTGCTGCACTGCTGCTGGGCCGCCTAGACTTGGGCCGTTTAGGCCTTAGGGTCCCCTCGGTTACTACTGGAAGAGGGGCCGACGGCGGCGGGCGGCGGCGGCCATGTACTTTGTGCGGACACCTCTGGTCTCTACCCTCTTCCAGCCTTCCAGGGCCCAGGGATCTGTCATGTCCCGGACGACAGCCCATCGGTGGATATAGCGCGCGGCACTAATTAAGGTAAGGCCAGCTAACGTGCCTTCGTCGCTCAGGCAGTCAGCCTACATATACGGTTGTAGTCTGTCGGTAGTGTAGGTGCCGGTACTCCGTAGACCAAGACTCTACGGAGTACGGGTACCAAGTACTAACATCCCTGGCCTGAGAAGGTTCTGACTGATCTCTGCCGGTTGGGCTCAGTCGAGGTAAGTGGGTGTGCTGAGGCTGAAAGAGTGAGAAAAGTAGAGGAAACTCGGGGGGAGCCAAGACCTGCGCGAGATTCCGGGAAGGCATTCGAGGCACCTACGGCACCGAGCCTCCTCGCGCCTCGCGTGGCTTTTCTTCTTCCCCTTGGTGAAAACCCATCCATTCCGATGAGCTAATCTGTACAGATGTATATAGGTAATTGCGCACGGAGATTGAGAGCCGTAAGAGCTTGGATAGGGGAGCCGCCAAGCTGAAAAAAATCCAACGGCCTCATCCAACAAACTTTGTCCTCGCATTCCCGGGTGTCAGGCCAAGGTCGACAGGGCGTGCCCAAGGCAGTCCGTGGACCGTAGGTACGGATTTTGTGGACAGTGGACGACGGCACGAACCATTGGGCTGCGTGACCGGGTATCAACGTGACATGCCGTCCGAATAAGACAGCCCGCCTGAGTCGCAGACTCGCAGTCTCTCGCAGACGACATGGGGGCAAGAGATATAGATGCTGAATCTGATTTTCGTCCGAGGTTTGAGTGCTCTGGACTCACTTCCCGACAAGGGTTGCCCAGCCTGCCAGCCTTCTTCTGCCCCTCTGCCCTAAGGTAAGCAATGACCAAGCGGTGATCTGGTGGGGAGAAAAAAACGGTCGACAGCATGCGAAATTCGTTGAGGCCTTGCGCGGAGTCTCTGGCTCGGGATCGGTCTTCCTGAGCGCCCGTCACCGTTGAGATTCACGAACCATCCGTCCGTAGTTCTGAGGTTGGCCCTCAGCCAGATCTGGAGGTAGTCATTGTTGAAGCGGCATCTTGACAGGTTCTCGGCCGCCACCGAAGGCAACGCGCCGGTGGCGTCTCTGTCCAGGCGGGATAGATCCACTTGCTTTGAGCCGAATTACCATGTGCCGAGCGGGAAACTAAGGTTCCCCCCCTTTGGTTTTCCTGCGAGGTCGGGGTTTGTATAGAAGCCGTCTCGTTTTTGTTACTTGCAAATGGAGGGGCATTATCTAATAATCCATATCGTCGTGCACAAGCGTTGAGAACAACGGCACGCGTGGCAGAAGGACGGGCCTAGTGTTCGGGCGTATGTCATGTTCCCTGCCCAACTATCCACACTTATCATCCAAGCATCGTCAGGGTCCATATCTGCTTGCTGCGAGCATTTCGCCGGGACGCACTGGACGGGAGAACAAGACTTCGGGAACAATGTGTTGCTGAAGGATCCCGGGAACATTCCCCCGTCTGAGGATGCTTTCCAATACATCCAATATCCAAGTCCGGGGCCAATCGTCGCGTTTCCGACCTGCTGGATGGTGTGACCGATCACTGGTCGCAGCATCGTTGACTGGCATACAGTGCAACACCAACGTCGCGCATTGTTAAACGAAAGGAGGCGTGCTGATCACCGCGAGCCACCTTCGCCCATGGTCTCCTGAACGAACCGGTCACATCCAGCTCCCTATATCGTCGATGGCCTTGTACAATCCCGGTGCCCCTCGATACGCGCAGGAACACACCGCACCTTGGCAGATTTCCCCAGACGTTTGTTTGCTCTATCTGATCTCAGTCGAAGCCCGCAACAACGGTTGCTGCAGGTCAGATATGCAACTTGCCTTCTCGCAGCCGCAAAGTCCGGCTCAAGGTCTGCATAGCACCAACCGGAAGGGCAACAGCTTTCGGCTCTCTTGAAGTACCTCCCTGGATGCTTTTGATAGTTTGATTCGCGAGTTGTCTGTGGACTTGGGGTCGGTGCTTCGCTGGACGCTCCTCGCGTCAACAATCAGAACAGACATTCAGTCTCGCGCCTCGGCGGTCAGCGTGGGACTTGTGTCGCAATCAACTTTTCAGAAAGCTGACGGTAACATTCGAAGGTCTCTCTGGAAGCTCGTTGTTCGCATTGAAGTCTTCCAGACATCTACAGCTGGGCTCTTGGAAAGAGAGTGATCTGAAAGACGATTCTCTGCACTCGAACAGGTAAGGTCCTTTGACCTGCCACACCATTTCTCCCCACCTCGTCCTCTCTTTCGTACCGAATGTAGCAAAGCGTCTACTGACAGCCTTCCGTTGAACCGGGCAATACGCCGTACCCATGTTTTCGGGCCAAAGATCGGTGGTTCTGTATTGAACCGACCCATGCCGAGAAACTGGTTAATTATCCGCATGCCAGTTGGGTTCCAAGTGTCGGAGCCTTCCTCCATCGGGCAAAAGAGGTCTGATGGCGGAGATCCTCCCATTGATATCTTGGCAGGTGGTATTCCTGCACTTACAGGTCTAGTCACTTGACAGACAGACGGACCTGGCTGTGGAAAGGAATGCCCCCCCCCCCGCGAAATCATCTTGGAATGGGAATGCGAGAAGCCTGATGAGAGTTGCTGACGTCTGACCTGGAGATCGAGAATTGCGAAGTACATCCCGTTTCACCAAGACGACGTATGTATCATGCGACCAATGGCTGACTTCTTGGATCATACTCCGTCTGCGACTCGGAGGCGTCGAAACCCGGCGCCAAAATACACCCTACGAACCGTGAAAGTTGTTTTCGTCTTTTGAGTTGCATGCGGCCGGATCCGGGAAGGAGTGAATGCTGTCTGAAGTGATTGGATTATCTTGCAGCGCTTCTCGGTGACGACTCGTAAACCGTTTCTCGTTGACGTCGATGAAGGCTACATGCAGCAGACAAATCGCCGGTCCGATGTACTTGCTTTTTTTCTCTATTGTTCCAATCAGCACTGCTTTCGAGCTTGTTGCAGCCGCAACAGTATGCAGCTTGATTACTCGTCAAGTTGGCCCCGGCAGCGTTGCCCAGAACTGTGTGTCAGACGAGGGTCCCAAAGTCGTGTTGGCATGGATAGTAAGTAACGCGGATTTGTGGCTCCTGAAGATCAGTCTGAACTCTCGAGTCCGCAAATCAGACCATCACCCACACGGCCAGCTGCAAAGTGTAGAAACATTTCCAGGTGTTTCTGGTGTGTTGGGCTCAGGTCGAGGTCATCAACGGCCTAGCTCGCCAATAGCGTGTTCCGCAATCGACTGGCTGTAGTTCCTTCGGGTCAACATTAACAAGACGGAGTCCCGGGTTGTGCAGAATGCCGCGTTTGCGGGTATTTCTCATAGATCGGAATAAGGTCTAGGAATATCAGCCGGCGCCGTTGGATCGACTTTGATGATTGTTCCGCTATGGCGACGATCGTTGAAACTATACCACCACACTGGCAGTCAGAACAAGGATGTCGACCGACAACGGGACTAGAATATTGAGAAATAGCGAAGAAATTGCGGAGAACTGCTCTGTTGTACTCAATGATTCGAACACATCTTGTTGGAAATTTGGATGAAATGTCTAGGTTATTAGTAGATGGGAAGGAAAGTCGAAGACGGGATGCAACTGTAGAAGAGAGGAAACAGAGATGAGCGCACGGTCCACCCATCTAACTCGGCTCATCCTGGCGTCGATCAAGGCGCAGGGGTGCGATAAGCGACCTCTAGGGAAAGAAAAAAAAAATTCCAACGTCGATAAGCCATGAGAGAATGAGCCATGAGATGCGCATGAGCTTCAAGCAACAAACTCGTTCACCACCACATCCTTCTGTTCTTCTAGGCGCGACAAGACCTTCACATAATTCGGTCATCTAGAACATCAATCTTGGTAATCCAAACATGTTCGCCGTCCCAGGATGGTCCGTCGCGGCCGAGGGTCTCAAAACCGAGACCCAGGTGAAGAAGGCCAGCAACCCCGCCAAGGAGAGCAAGAAGCGCAAGAGAGCCAACAAGCCGGAGAAGAAGGAGAAGAAGGCCCCTAGCTCGGGCGCAAACTCCGTCCTGGTGAACCCTCGCGTGTTTGGAGAAAAGAGGGAGGAAGCTTCTCCTGCGACCGCCGAGGCTGATCACGATGGTGACGATGCGGATGAGGCTGAGGCCGAGACGCCCAAGCCGAGTAAGAAGCAGAAGAAGGAGAAGAAGGAAAGGAAGAGTGAGGGGGGAGAGAAGGCGCAAGAGACGCCCAGATCCGACAAGAAGGAAAAGAAACAGCGAAAGGAAAAGTCTACCAACGAAGAAGAACCAGCCACACCAGCAGCAGCAGCAGCAGAGACGCCGTCAAAGACACCAAAGGCCGCCTCGACAGACAACAAGCAAGCCAAGGAAGAGAAGAAGAAGAACAAGGACGCCGCCGCCGCCATCGCCGCCTCCGTGCCCCCCGTCCCGCCCGCCGCCGCCAAGCTCACCCCTCTCCAGCGCTCCATGCGCCAGAAGCTCGTCTCGGCCCGCTTCCGCCACCTCAACGAGACGCTCTACACCCGCCCCTCGGCCCAGGCCTACCAGCTCTTCGAGGACTCCCCCGAGATGTTCTCCGAGTACCACGAAGGCTTCCGCCGCCAGGTCGAGGTCTGGCCCGCGAACCCCGTCGACGGCTACATCCGCGACATCAAGCTCCGCGCCAAAGGCCGCTTCCCCAACGCCGGCGGCCGGGGAGGAGGACGCACCGGCGGCGCACCACCGGCCGCCAACGGCCCTCAACCTCTGCCCCGTACCGACGGGACGTGCTACATCGCCGACCTGGGCTGCGGCGACGCCCGCCTCGCCTCGACCCTCGAGCCCGAATCCAAGAAGCTCAAGCTCCAAATCATGAGCTACGACCTCCACTCCCCCGCGAAACACGTCACAAAGGCCGACATCGCCAACCTCCCCCTCGAAAACGACTCGGTCGACGTCGCCATCTTCTGCCTCGCCCTCATGGGCACGAACTGGCTCGACTTCATCGAGGAGGCCTACCGCATCCTCCACTGGAAAGGCGAGCTCTGGATCGCCGAGATCAAGTCCCGCTTCGGCCCCGTGTCCCGCAAGAACGCCGTCGTCTCGCACAGCGTCGGCAACCGCAAAAAGGCAGCAGCTGCTGCCGCCGCCGGAAAGAAGACAAAGGAGCCCGAGGAAACGGAGGAGGACCGCACGGCTCTCGCCGTCGAGGTCGACGGCCACGAGGACAAGCGCGGCGAGACGGACGTCTCCGCCTTTGTCGAGGCGCTGAGGAAGCGCGGCTTCGTCTTGGCGGGCCAGGGCGAGGGTAACAAGGGCGCCGTGGACCTGTCCAACAAGATGTTTGTCAAGATGCACTTCATCAAGGGCGCCGTGCCTACAAAGGGCAAGGGTCTTGCCGCGGCCAAGGCGGCCGGCTACGTGGAGAAGAAGGAGAAGCAAAAGAGATTCGTGTGGGAGACGGAGGAAGACAGGGTCGATGAGACGGGAATCCTGAAGCCCTGCGTGTACAAGATCCGGTAGTAGACTGACCGGTTGTATATTGTTCTTGCGAGGTTTGGGTGCATAAAAGTTGTCTTTCCTTGGGGATAATATCACGTTTATAGAAAAAAATGCATATATTCCGTAATTGCGACGGTACGTTCTGGAACTCAGCTGAGTGTACTGTGACTACCGTGTAGAGGACTACAGCGAATGCTGTCAGATGTACTAGTTTACACGAGCACGGGCAAGTTTCAAAGGCTCAGGTGGCATTACCTGAAATTCAAAGTGCCGACTGTGTCTATCAAAACGCTTTAAACGCATATCATGTCGAGCTGCCCATGCATGATACGACGACTCCAAGTCATCCCTCCTCTCCATCCCTAGATGTCCCATAACCGTGCGGTCCGACCATGCAGGCCCATTGCAACCAAAGAATTTCCGATACGCCCCTAATCCAGTCTATGCCCCGAATAAGAGACCAGCAGCGAACTCGACATTGCCACCCGTGGCTTGCAAAGCATTGATCGCGGCTTCACGTGGGAAACCCAGAGCCATCAGCTGGTTGATGTGCTCCTCCGGGAAAGTTGGCGTCGCAGGCTGCTGCTGCTGCTGCTGCTGGTGGTGGGGTGCTGGACGACCCTGCGGAAGGGTCTGCTGCGTCGGCGCGGCAGCAGCAGCGCCCTCGGGACCACTGACAACACCAGAGCGCTGACCGATGGTCGTCCCGGCTGGGCCAGGCAGTCTGGGTTCTTCCTCCAGAGCCTCCTCACTCTCCTTGGGAATCTCCGCTTCACCCAAGAACGACACTTCCTCGCCCTGAATGATCAGCTTGTCTTTGGCTAAGTCAATGCTGGCTTGGTAGCGCTTAAGCATGTCGAGGCCAAGAAGAAGCTCGACCTGCTTGCCCTCCATGACGGTGAAACTGCAAGGCAGGAACATGGTGCCGACCTTGATCTGGGCAGAGTGTACGCGTCCGATGATGTTAGCTGTGCCAACACCACGAGCCACGCCCGCAAACCGTTTGTCGACGAGTCTCATGATGCCGCAGGCTTCGGCACATGAAGGGGACATGATGGTTGCCTGTGCTCCAGAATCGACCAACGCCTTTACTCTATGGCCGTTCACCTCGACGTCAACATATAGCATGTGCACTCGTCCGAATACTATGTAGTGTTAGCCTTTAGGCCCGCACTTGTTATGCCTTGGGTTGTCTACCATACCTTCAGGGTTGTGCTCCATGGCATTTTGGAGGTTTTCCATAACTCTCTCTTGACGGATCATCTCTTCAATTTTCTGCTGAGCTTCGACATCGAAAGGATCCTCGTTCAGGCGTGCAATCTGCCTCTGGCGCTCTTCACGGTCTCGCTGCTCACGGTCGTAGCTCTGGTTGAAAAGTTGGGCGAATCTCTGGGGATCATCGAGCACGGCGGCGAGCTGGGGCTGCTGGCGGGTGGCTTCTGCACGTAGGTTTGGGTCGCCCAGGATCTGGAGGCGAATGAGCTCTGGATCCTGTCCTCCTGGTCGCCGGCGCTGCTGCTGTGGTGCCCTTCTGCCCTGATCCGGCAAACCAGTGGTTCCTTGCATGTCCCTCACGTGTAGCGCCAACATCTCGCCGTCGGCAATCTGCAGCTGTTCCATCGTCTGAGTATCATCTTGGATCAAGCGACCGTTGTGGTAGAGGTGTTGGGAAGTGGGTGCGATGTTGGTCTCGGCTTGGATAGCTTCGCGGAGTGTGGACATGGGCATGTCAGGAAAGATCTCGAGGGTTAGGAGATCCTGGTCCTCGACCTCGGGGTTCGTTATGCTAAGCGTGATGCGCCTGTTGGAGGGGGAGAGCAGTCAGCGGAGAACGTGTCAAGTCCCGACAAAGCAGCAAGGCTTACATGATGGAATCTTGTTCCTGGTGCACAGGCAGAAGCTGTTGGCCGCTGGCTTGATCGGGTGATGAAGGAAATGGACTGGCGGCGAGAAGAATGAAAGAGGCCGGTTCTGATCCAGGGAAAGCGTCGGGTTTCACTAATTTTGCGAAAGCGAAGTTGAAGTTACCCTCAGCACGGAGCTGCGGAGGAGGGGTGTTGGAGGGGCCGAAATTCAGGCAACACAACAGTGACGTCTCATCCGGAAAGTAAACAGCTGCTAGATGGACGATTGGATGAAGTAGAGCTCCGCGAAAAGTTTCGAGGTGACTGTGCAGCCTTGTAGCGGTGGTGAACGATTGGACAGGTGGTATCTGGTGTGTTGAGAGACACTTGGTCTCAAAGGTCGGATCTCAAGGTAAGGTGGAAGGGAGCCGGGAGAGGTAGGGGAAGGTAAAGGTAAGGTAGAGCTCGGCAACTTTGGGGTACCTTTTTGAGTGTTTCGTAAGGAAGGTGGGTGCAGTGACGAGACCCCTGGGCTACGTTTCCCCGTTTGCAGTGGCTCAAGATGGGGTCGACGGGGAATTTACTGCGTACTAAGGTAGAATGGGGCGGCTGGAATACAAACACTGTGAAGCAAACCTGCGTGTTCCCAAGGAATACCTTACCTTTCCGCACCGGTACCTAAGAGACGGGAGGGAAAGCACTGGCCACGGAAGGAGATGGCGGACAGAAGCTCATGGAAGGCTTCGGGAACTTCTCCGCTTACACCTTACCGTACAGATACCCGACTGTGTGTTTCCTGTCAGCCAGACGCATGCTTTGTTTTGTTTTCTTCACTCTGGGCATATTCGCGCGTCAATCTCTGCCTCTCAAGGCATCTATGTACTCACTTAGCCGCAGCAAGGGGGTCATTGATTACTTGAGCTTCCCAGTTCCAAGGTTACTGAGGTCACAGCAGCACGGGCAGGTTCCCCTACGGCATATCAGCCCCACGAGCTAATCGTTGACTAAGCTATCAAGTGTCTCAAAAGTATCTTTGACTGGAAACCAGGTGGGAGATGGCGCAATCGAGTACTTGGCCTATACCTGCGGCAGCTGCGCGAGCCAAGCAAGCGACCTCAACAACCCTTGCAATCGACTCGTGTACTTCCTTCTGGACCAGGTACAAGAGGTGAGAATCCCCTCTTTGTTTCTATTTTTTCTGCACTTGGATCTTTTTCCTTTCTTGTGCCGAACTGACATGTCACAGATCCTCAGATTGTGCCGCCAATCGATGTCTAGCAGCGACATCTCCTGCCACCTCCGCCCCGTGGGTTTCTGTGCGATGATGACAAGCCTACGAGCACTTCAAATTGCCGCTGCTAGAGGCAGAGAAACACCTGCTTCCTCGCTCAGAATATTCGTCCGTTTTTTCTCCCCTGGAGCCATGACGAAGAACGTCTATCACGCCCTACCTTGATGTTCGACGATGGACACGGCCTGAAACGGAAATATCCCGTCAAGTTTCTTCTTCTACTTCACCCCATGCTGAAGAGGTCCCAGCATCAACCAGCCTACGACCTCGCTGCTCTCGCTCCACTCGAAGAGCAGTCTCGCAGGCCTGAATCGAGTCAATGGAAATGCATAACTTGCTCAGACGGCGACTGCAAGTGCCGGGAATTTTGTCCTGAACGGAATGCTCATGATCTGACGGCACGGAATCATGATTCCAAGCTGTCATTGCTCCCACTGATATCTCGCATGCGACTTCTAGAAGGCGAGCAGAGATCGGCGTGCCAACCTCGCTTCGCTGGAGGGTCGGAACTGCAGTCAGCTGGAATGCCGGCCTTGAAATCGGTCGGATCCGGCTTCCGGTGGTGGCCGCATTCCGGGTCTTCGACGTTGTTTAGTTGCAATGCTCCGCGTCCTCGTACTTGGTGCAGTATGCGCTCTCAGCCTCTGCAACCCACACCAATTCATTAGGAAGGTCCATGACCACAGCCCAAGCGGGTTGACTCATAACTTACAACTCAGAAAGCCTTCAGACTTCGCCCATCTGACATGGTGGAAAGCCCCAAAAGTGCCTCGGGGCCCTTCCTAGACCTCATTGAGCCTGCTGCATATGCTGCATATGCTGCATTTCGGCGGGGCAATGCAACTCTGGATCGCCGACCCGGAAAGATTCTCGAAGTCGATGCTGCAGTTATGTTCATTTCGGTGAAGGCCTGCAGCTGTCAACATGCCACGGCGAAAAGTTTTTCGTCTGCTTGCTTCGGCCTCGGGGTTGCAGTTGTCTTATTAGCCAGGATCCAGACGAAAGCCAAGGTCCATGCAGATCGAAAGGCTCAGGGTCTTCTTGCCTACACAGTATGGTGTTGCTGCGGATATTCCAGTATCCAAAGACATACCATCGCCTTCTAGTATGGAGTACAGGTTCCATACAACTCAACGGCGGGCTGGTGTGCCGTACAAGTGTCAAGCACACCTCAGCAGCCGCAGTCAGGGGAAAGGAGCAACAAGCATGCCGGCCAAGACCCAACTAAGGTAAGTCGCTCGCCCATCCACGCGAATCCAAACTTCTGATTCTACATTGCACCGCACTCCTCTTTTCAAACTTTGTCGTTGCAGTCGCTGACAGTGCCTAGATCTTGTTCTGTTTCTGTCGGCTGCATTGGCCAAAAGCAGCCTCAACCTGACGGGACGGTCCAATAATTAGCGGTCTGGAAGCAAACAGCGTGTTGCTCAGTCCGCCAATGACCAGGTATTACAACGTTAAAATCCCAGGAAAATCATAACCATTCGCTCTTCAGACGATATGCAACCCTGAAATTATGTACTCAAGAACTCTATGCTTGTACCCTGACGGGCGTAGGCAAGACTGATCTCACTGGCAGCATCGGAGCATGGAGTGATGTTGAAGTTGGCTTACTGTGGGGAAACAAGTACAAGTCAGGTCACTTTCTCTCTCTCAGGTCTTCCCTTGATCCCAACCGACTTTGCCCTACGTGCAAGCCTTTTCAAGCACCTTTTTCAGTCTTACCCTGTCCTTGGGCAATGACCTGGGTCGAAAGAAAGCAACAGTACCCATTGTTACCCGCCATGCCCTGCAAAGAAGACCTTTTCCGCAATACCATCTCAAAAAGCTTGGATGCCACATGAACAGCGTCATGTCTCTTTCGCCAATGTCACAACTCGGGGAAGTTTTCTGGGAAGAGTGGGAAATAAGATGGAGCCGGGCAACAATTCCAGAGTCGCCTGGAAGTACCCATGGACTGAACAGGCCACAACTGTGCCACTGCGGGTAGGTCAGTCACGCGACAAACACCTCATAACCACAACCACACCTCACACAGAGTGTCCAATGATGGAGGGGTGTTGCTTTGCCATGGCCCATGGCAAGTCACTGAACTCCAATTCCCTTCAGTTTCCTCTTTGGCTGCTGCAATACCAATCCCATTTTCTACCAACTCCATACCTTTCTGTTTGGTCTGCAGACAGGTTACTCCTCTTTTCGCAATCCCGTTATCGCCTTCACAGCTCAGGTTCACTTGACTTGTCCCAATGCTTTGTCCCCTCTCGGCCGTGGACCACCTAATCTGACCTTAGCCTTTCTGAGACGTCTTCCCTCCTCCGTCATCTGACACCCACTGCCCCGAGCTAAGGTGCTCACTCGGCCTTGCTTATCGGCACACACCGGCCGGGCATTACTTGACTCACAGCCCCGTCAGGCCCCGCTCTGCAACGACAGCGCCGAGTCCAACGGCCGGCAGCACCCCGATGCCCCTCCGGAGCTAACGTGTGCACTCGCCCAACCAGCCCCGGAAACCATCACTGCAAGGAACCAACAGCACCCGCCTCTTCTGGTTAATACCCTGAAGCGTGCTCTTGCCTTGTTTGAAACATTCAGTCCCTCTGTCTACCAGCTGACGGGGGTGATTTGACCCAACAAGCTGCCCTCTAGTTGAATCCATCGCCTCGCCTCTTCTCTCTGTGTAACCAACAACTCCTCCCACTTTCAACTTCCCTCTCCTCCAACTTTGCCCAGCTCTTTGCAAAATTCCATACGTCGTCCTGTGATCCTCCTCATTCTCATACCCCTCCTCCATTACCGCATTCTCTCCCTTGCGCATCATACACGTCTCCCCCGACCCTTCGTCGTCATGCCTGACGAGAAAGACCCCCCGGTTGCCAAGCCTGAGGAGGCGTCCGACTGCGCCATCGACAGTTCTGATGAGGCCGACGACGAGTACATCGAGGCTCAAATGTCCCAGTCAGAGCTGAAGAAGAAGCAACAGACGCAGCGTCGGACGATCCAGCATATCGTTCCTTTCAAATGGAGCCCGTTGGTGTTGCCTCTGACCGAGTCGAACCTCGAGTCTTGCGTCGCCCTCGAGGACGCTGCGTTCACTGATCCGAGTCATCGCGCTACCCGCGTCAAGGTGAGCCGATTTGTCCTATCTTTCTTCCCTCCTCGCTTTGGTCTCTTTGCCCAGTCTTACTCTCTCATGCCCTCGAGTCTCGGTTCGCTGAGCATGAAACTACGGAGGACTCAACTCATCCTCGTATGAGAGTTATGCGAGCTTCAAGCCTTGGCGGGCACACAAGTCGCGTGACATCTCACGGGCAGGTCACCACGTACCGAGGTTCACTCAAAGCTTACACACCTCATCGCAGTTCATGTACCGCCTCGCGACCTGCTCAGACATCTCCACAGGTCTCTTCTGCAGCGTCGTCCCGGCCGAGGCCGAGGCTTTCCCCCTCTCGACCATGACCGTCGCCAGCCCCGTCGAGACAGGTCGCGCCAACGGAGCCAAGCTGGTCCTACTTGGCCACGCCGTCGCGACTCTTGGCGATGGCCCCGTCGTCAGCGACGACGACATGGCCTACCCGGACAACTGGCGCGATCAAAAGTCCGCCAAGAGCACGGATGTCGGCCACAAGATCATGGGCCGCACCTTGTGTCTGCATTCCTTCGCCATCGACCCCAAGGTCCAGGGCTTGGGTCTCGGCAAGCTTCTCATGAAGTCGTATCTGCAGCAGATCAACAACTCTGGCGTCGCGGACCGCGTTGCGCTGATCTGCAAGGACGTAAGCTCCTCTAGCTCACCGAGTGACCCTGACTCTTGGATCTTGCAAAATACTGACGAATCGGCAGTGGTTGGTTAGCTACTACCAGCGCTTCGGCTTCAAGCGCGTCGGTCCCAGCAAAGCGTCTTTCGCTGGCGGCGGATGGAATGATATGGTAAATGCTCATACTGTCTACCATTCCTCGTGGCGAAACGACTAACACCCTCCCAGGTTATTGAACTCTCAGGCCCGCCCAAGAAGGGTCCCGATGCCCTCAAGGCGCGCGCCGAGTAGTGCCGTCGCCGTCACCGTCGCTGAGGCCATTCTAGGACTTTTCTTCATCTTTTTCGCAGTCTTATCCGGTGAGTCTCGGCCATCCGAGCTCTAGACGAGACAAAAACTTGTGTTTGTTTTGAGACGAGCAAATCGGAAGGAATAGAGAGTGGTATACTGAGTCGGTTGTCAACTGGGACAACCTCACATTTGCATGATGGCTTTGCTTTTTTCTTCCTCTTTCTTTTGTTACCCAAGTCAACGTTGTCGAGTTACCACGAGATTTTCAAATCTTGAAAAAGGGTGGTAACATCATGAAGACGACAGGGCCGGAGACTACCTTACGATGAGGACATGACATAGAATGCCTTGCCACCCGGAAGGGAGAGAGCAAGGCAAAAACTAAGATACGATCTTTCACAGTGTCCCCTATTCAGCCTTAATTCTATACGTGAGGTTTTGCAGGTGCTGCAAAGTCACTTCCCAAATCACTTTTATCATCCTATGCGCCTTGACCCGAGGGGTCCTATAAAGTTCCCTTCATTCCATCCCTACGAGCGCCAACCGTTGAACACGATGTTCATGGTATCACGCCTGCCCAAAAACCAGACTACCAAGGCCTCAACATTTAGTCGGTGGCCTTGTACTTGGCACGGTACTCCTCAGTGCGCTTGATATCCTCAGCAGATGCAAAGCTCTTGGCGCCCTCAATAATGTCGTCGAGCGTCAGGATGGCAAAGATGGGGATGCCATACTCCTTCTTGATTTCGCCCATGGCGCTGGGGCCAGGCTTGCTGTCGTCGCCGTCCGCAGCAGGGAGCTTCTCCATGCGGTCGAGCGCGACGACGATGCCCACAACCTCGCCGCCCTCCTTGCGGATCTTGGCAATCGCCTCGCGCTTGGCGGTCCCCGCGGTGATGACGTCGTCGACGATGAGCACCTTCTTGCCCTTGAGCGGCGCGCCGACAATGTTGCCGCCCTCGCCGTGGTCCTTTGCCTCCTTGCGGTCGAACGAGTAGCAGGTCGTGCCATAGTTCTCGGGGTCCAGCTCGGCGAGCTTGTCCGTCGTCGAGGTCGCAAGCGGGATGCCCTTGTAGGCCGGGCCGAAGACGATGTCAAAGGTCAGGCCGGAGGACTTGCGGGCCTCGATGACGGTGTGGGCGTAGGCGACGGAGATGGCGCGGAGGAGGTCGGCACGGTAGAAGTCGCCGGCGTTGAAGAAGTAGGGGGAGATGCGCTTCGACTTGAGCTCAAAGGAGCCGAACTTGAGGACGCCGCCGGCGATGGCGGCCTTGAGGAAGTCCTGCTTGTAGGGGGCGAGTTGAGAGGACATCTTGGCGGGATTTCGGTTACGGAGGGTACTGGTTGGAGGGGGGTTTATCAAAGGAAATGTGTTGGTCTTCCAGGAGTTTTGCTTGTCGGAGGCTGGAGGATGAAAGATCTCAAAACTGGAGGGGACTCGCTCCGCGGTTCGGATACCCCTCCATTCAAGTCTGCCCCGCGGAGAGGCCCCACCAAGCAAAATTTATTGCGATAAAGTTGTGATAAGAGGAGGAATCCGCACCGCCGGACCCTGCATGGCTTCAACCAGCCGAGACGGACTCTCTGATGGTTTGATCTACTGGGGCAGTTTGAACCGCACTTATATCAAGAAGTTGACAAACTTCTGGAAATCAATCATCGTAGCTTTAACAGTGCGGTTAAGATACACACTTAAGTAGGCAAGGTCCCAATGGTAGGTAGTTGTGACCATCAGCGTTGACTCTTGAGTGCACGACCAAAACCTCTGAGCGGCCACTAATGGCATGGGGTCCCCCCGCCCCACCTGTCCGTGCCGATAAGATAAGCGAACGAGAGAAAAAAATTCGAGTGCAGAACACCGCCCCCCGTCCCAAATACCTTCGCGCAGTTCACCGACGGTGCATTTTGACCGATCGCAACATCTGAGGACTGCTTCAAGTTTTTTCCCACGCAGACCCCCAGCCGCCCAAAATGAAGACTCAGTGAGTTGTAACCTTGCAACATGCGATCACTTTCAAAGAGGAGCGACATTGCAGAAAAGAAAAGAAAAACATTACCAGTTTTTTGCTAACCGTTGCTTTGCGCGGGCAGGTGGAAGGATCTCCCTCCGGTCCCCAACTCGCAAGAGTTCCTCGACATTGTCCTCTCGAGGACGCAGCGCCGGCTGCCGACCCAGATCCGTTCGGGTTTCAAGATTTCTAGAATCAGAGGCTTCTACACCCGCAAGGTCAAGTTCACCCAGGAGACCATCAGCGAGAAGCTCGGTCTGATCATCGAGTCGTTCCCTCGCCTCAACGACATCCACCCCTTCCACAAGGACCTGATCAACACCCTCTACGATGCCGACCACTTCAAGATCGCCCTCGGCCAGCTCTCGACTGCGAAACACCTCATCGAGACCATCTCCAGAGATTGTGCGTAGATCCAGCTCTTTCAA
>JFFI01001251.1:0-13517 GCA_001563125.1 Colletotrichum salicis | reverse complement strand
GGGGGGGGGGGGGGGGGGGAAGGCGATTTTCGATTTTGGGAGGGGAAATGCAAGTGGCTAACCTGGTGCAATTTGTATAGACGTCCGTCTCTTGAAGTATGGCCAGTCGCTGTTCCAGTGCAAGCAGCTGAAGCGCGCCGCGCTTGGTCGCATGGCGACGCTCATCAAGCGCCTCAAAGACCCTCTGGTTTACCTTGACCAGGTTAGACAGCGTAAGTGGTAATCCGATGATATTGAAGTGCGCACAAGAGTTTTTTGTACTGACTGCGAGAACAAACAGATCTTGGCCGTCTTCCCTCGATCGATCCCAACACCAGAACCCTCCTCATCACGGGTTTCCCCAACGTCGGAAAGTCTTCTTTCCTCAAGTCCGTCTCCAGAGCCGACGTCGATGTCCAGCCGTATGCCTTCACAACGAAGTCGCTCTTCTGCGGTCACTTTGACTACAAGTACCTTCGTTTCCAGTGCATCGATACCCCTGGTATTCTCGACCACCCTCTCGAGGAGATGTAAGCAAATTCTCGACATTCATAACTCAAGAGAGGGAACCCCAAAATCTGACAGTTCAAACAGGAACACCATTGAGATGCAGTCCGTCACCGCCATCGCCCATTTGCGATCCGCCATTCTCTACTTCATGGATCTCAGCGAGCAGTGCGGCTACTCCATCCAGGCCCAGATCAACCTCTTCCAGAGCATCAAGCCCCTGTTCCAGAACAAGATCGTCTTCATCGTCGTCAACAAGATCGACGTGGTCAAGCCCGAGGACCTCGACGCCGCGACCCAGGCCCAGCTCCAGGGCCTCCTCAAGTCGGGCGAGGTCGAGATGCTCCAGCTCTCCTGCAACACCCAGGAGGGCGTCCAGAAGGTCAAGAACACCGTCTGCGAGCGCCTCATTGCCGAGCGCGTCTCCCAGAAGCTCAATGCCGGCACCAACGCCAGCGGCAACATTGGCGGCCGCCTCGCCGACGTCATGGCGCGTATCCACGTCGCCCAGCCCGGCACCAGCCAGCCCCTCCAGACCTTCATCCCCGAGGGCATCAAGAACATGAAGAAGTACGACAAGGAGGACCCGGAGCGCCGGAGGCTCGCAAAGGACGTCGAGGCCGAGAACGGCGGCGCCGGCGTCTACAGCGTCGACATGCGCCAGGACTGGCTCCTCGCCAACCCCGAGTGGAAGCACGACAAGATCCCCGAGGTCTTTGACGGCAAGAACGTCTACGACTTTGTCGACCCGGACATCGAAGCCAAGCTCCAGGCCCTCGAGGAGGAGGAGGAGCGCCTCGAGAAGGAGGGCTACTACGAGTCGGACGAGGACCTCGACGACGAGGAGGAGGCCGACATCCTCTCCAAGGCCGAGATCATCCGCGAGAAGCAGGCCCTCATCCGCAACGAGGCCAAGATGAAGAAGCGCCTCAAGAACCAGGCCATCATCCCCCGCAAGTCCCAAAAGGTGCCCCTCTCCCAGATGGACGACGCCCTCGACCAGCTCGGCGTCGACACCACCGACATTGTCAACCGCGCCCGCGCCCAGTCCCGCCCCCGCGGCCGCTCCTCCGGCCTCTCCCGCGCCGGCACCGAGGACGTCGACATGATGGACACGGACGCCACCCCGCGCGAGCGCCTGCGCTCCCACAGTCGCGCCCGCAGCCAGAGCCGCGCCCCCATCGTCAACAGGCGCGAGGACGGTGTCCAGGACGACGAGGCCCGCGACAAGGCCGACCGCCTCGCCAAGCTCTCCCAGAAGAAGCGCAACCGCATGGCGAGACAGGGTGAGGGTGATCGGCACACCACCGTATCGCTGCAAAGGCATTTGGTAAGTCTTGACTCACCCACAAACTGGAATACTCTATCCAAAGTTGAAAAGCAAAACGCTAACCAAATTTCTTCTTCTCTACTACAGGTTGCCGGCAAGCGTGGCCTCGGCAAGAACCAAAGACGTTAAGAAAACCCACCATCACTGCCATCGCCAGCAGCGGGAAGGCGGGAAGGCAGGGGGAAAAAAAGATGGTAATGGATGTTTACTGAAAGAGAATAAAAGTAAATATGCTTCATTATTTTTCAAAAAGGAAGGCATGGAGGGCGTTTTGCGGTCTTTTTTGTTTCGTTTGCTGCTGCTACTGCCTTGTTTTTGTTTTCTTCATTCCTTCAATTCTCTTGCGGACACAAAATCATATCACATCACATCACATCCGAAGAGGTCGTCGGTATGAGGCTTCCTATGAGTTGGGAAGCTACGAAGGAGATGGGAGAAAAGGAGACGGGGAAATTTCTGTGATGTCTTTTTTTGAGAAACGTATATCAAAAAAAGCGTCGTAGCATTACCAGCTTTACGTGTGTCTAGATGTTTGCTGGCTTTTCCAAAGCTACAAATCAAGCACCATTGAATACCCTGAATGAAAAACCTTAAAGAAACCACTAGAAAACTTGAAGGGAACCCGTTTGTGAGCATTGTTTGTAAGTGTCATAAAACGTTGCATCAATTTTGCGGTCAGACGGAAACGAAAGAAATGCAGTAAAATGGCTTGAATAACTTTGAAGAGCACCACCCTCAGATGTTTACGTCCAAAATAATATATATCTACCCCGGATTGTCGTCTGTTATGATGTGCGAGGACTCAATGCCTCTCAGACTTGCCCCCTCCTCTCCTCACCCGCTTTAAAGCAAAAGTTCCAATAAAGCATCCCCTTACGCTTACTGCTCATCCGCAACTTGCAGGCCCTCTCTCAGACCCTCAACCTTAAGCTCCTCGCCAGTGGCGCGGCGGTAGATATCCTTGACGTCGTCGGTCGTGCTCTCGAAGTGACTGCTGGCGTCGTAGCTCTTGGAGACGAAGACATTGTCGCCGGTACCGTCGTCCGTGGGCTCGTAGATGGGGATCGGGGCGCCCTGAAAAAACGAATTAGTATCCTGCTCTTTACACGGCGCGGGCTCGGGCTTCTCTCTCTTACCATGAACTGCTCCTCAATCTTGCCGAGGCGCTCCAGACCGGGCTGAAGCTCGACGTGGTGGTTGGCGTTCGACTCGGCAATGGTTGAGACGATGGCAATCCAGTAGCCCTTGGGGCAAACGTTGTGTGCCGATGAGACGCAAGCGATGTAGATATCTAGCTCAAGTCAGTTACACATTCAGAGCTCACTGTTCCAATCCTTTGAACTTACCGTTCTTGCGGCCAATCTGGGACTGGGGAATGATGAGCTGGGAAGAGTCGGCGTCGTTGGTGCCGGCCAGGGGGTGCTTCAAGATGCAGATGGCGCGCAGAACCTGTCCGACAACCTTGACCTTTCCGGGGAAGTAGCTGGGGTCACCAAGGATCATCTTGGCCTTGGTCTCGAACTTCATCTCCTCAACGCCAGTCATAGTGGCCTTGATACCGACAGCCTTGCCGCCCTCGTACTGCACCTCGTCGACGTTCGTGTTGAGCATGTAGGTACCGCCGTAGATGGCCGACAGGCGGGCGAAGCCCTGGGGAAGCTCGCCGAGACCGTAGAGAGGGTAGATGTAAGGAGACTTGCCGTAGCGGGACACAGAGGTTCCGTACAGGCGGATGCGCTCAATGGCCTCCGGGGCGCCACCGGGCTTGGTGAGGTACTCGTCCGTGGTGAAGAGAGCCATGGCGTGGCCGATAAAGTCACGAGTACCGGTCTCGAGGCCAAACTTGTCGTAAACCTCCTTCATGGTGACCTTGTTGATGTCGAGGCCTAGCACATAGTTGTCAGTCTCGTCCCACGATCCCTCGATGTCTCGTAATGCCGAAACTCACCCTTGTGTGTGCCGGGGTCCTTGCGGTCAAAGGTGCCGATCCACTCGATGAAGCTCTTCATGCGGCGCTTCTCGAAGATGCCCATCAAGGGCGAACGCAGAGCCTCGCCGGCATCGGAGGGGACCTTGGCAACAGTAGCCTTGGAGCTCTGGCCCTGCTGAACGTAGCTGCCCGCGACCTGCTTGAACTCGAGGTATCGTGTCACGTCGGTCGAGACGAGAATGTTTGTCAACTCGCCCGCGGACATGAGGAACTTGGGCACGAGATCGATATTCCAGTCATTCAGACGGCCATACTTCGTCCAGGGCTCCTCGCCCTTTGCGTAGTTGCCATACTTCTTGTAGAGCTGCGAGCAGATCGGGTTAGAACCCATGTCGACGGGAAGGTAGGGAGAGTCGTGGATGTCATACCGTCTCGAGGTTAACTGAAGCTGCCTCACTGGTGAAGTTTAGCTGGGTTCTTTCTAGGCGAAAGGCCAGGTCGCGGCCTCAAGGAGCGAGACTTACCCGCCATAGTGGTCGTTGCGGTCAATGTGGAGGACCTTCTTGCCCTTCACACTGAGAACACTGCGCGGAGAGACAATGGTTAGCAGAGCACGCACGGGTGGGCGATGGCGACGAGAGCTTGCTTACCCAGAGAGAACACACTCAGTCAGGCCTAGAAAGAGAAGACGGAGAGTCGACCAGTCAGCCAGGAAGCTCTTTCGAGCAGTCGGGAACCCCACAGGCCGACGAGCGACGATGCGGGGCAAATAAAGGAGGATGGCGTAACGTCACCTACCAGTGCCCAGCACGATGACATCGTATTCCTTTGCAATCTCATCCATGGTTGCGGCTGAGGGGTGTATGCGTGTGTAACGGTTGTTGTTAAATTAGAGTCGGTCGGTGGTTTCGCAGCAGAGGGAGAAGGGGAGAGAAAAGTATGAGGTGTTGGATGTCTGGAGAAGTAGTTGCGGTGATGTGTAGGAGAGACATGGGGGAGCAACATGCAGCAAAGGAGGATCAAGTGGGGGGGCAAGAGCCACCTACTTTGCCGTAGATTGCTAGAAACAGTTGGGTTTTGGAGGGACATGGAGGGGTTCAGCACATCAAGCGTGTCACTGGGGGCCAGTGGCCAGTGGCCAGTGCCTACGCAGTATACTCGCCGGGGGCCCGTCCTGGCTCCAGTGTACCTCCAAATGGCCCATGCAAGGTCCGCTCTCCGCCCGCTCTTTCTTACTGCAAACTAGGTATGCTGGCCACTTGCTCACCGCTAGCAGACTTGGACATGGACCGACCGAGGCCGCAAAGTTACAAGTACCTTAGCTCAAATGGTACTTCGACCTTTCTCTGCTCTGCGTGTACCTGGCGCACTCGGCGGTGTGAGTGGGCTTGTCCCTGCTACAAGGACCCAGCTCCCGCCCTTCCCCGTCCCAGTTCTGTAACATTATGCGAACACAAGTCTCATCTCTTATTTAGTTTCTCTCTTATGCAAGACTTTCTGTAGATCTTATTCAATCCTAATTCCAATTGACCACGGCAAACGTTGCCGTCAAATCAAGCTCTGCGTCCCATTCGACAGTTGCAAGTTGCCAGCGGTGTCAAGATTGAGAATGGTGTCTTTGGAACGGCTTCCCTAACACGCCTGGCACAAAATATTCGTATCGTACAAGATTCTATACATGTCTGGATACAATGGTACATGACTCTCCCGTCTACGACCCTCGCGCTGAACGGGGAGGCAACAAACAGCTCCATGAGCTGCTCAAATCTTCGGCTTGGGCATCGCCGGCGCGGGCTTGCTTTCAACCGGCTTGCTGGGCTTGACCTTCACCTCAACCTCAGCCTCTGGCGTGACAGGCGCAGCTTCCTTCTTCTCTGCCTCAGGCTCAGCAGACGTCTCGACAACTTGTGCCTCGATAACTGGTGACTCGACAGCCGCGGCCTCGACCTCCTGGGGGAGGTACTTGTTGGACTCTTCCGTGTTCTCGTATCCTGCCAACGGCGTGTATGCCTCTCCTTCACCAGAGAGATTGATCTCGGGGTCGTTCTCTGCCAACCTGCGCGCATCCTCCCAGAGGTAAAAGCGTTCGGTCAAGACGTGCTTGATCGCCTTCATCGTCGTGACAACCTAAACAAGTGCCAGTCAGCAGCCATCTTGTAGAAGTCATGTAAGAGGCAAAATACGAACCGTCTCGTCCCTGTTGTTGGCCTCGAATCCTCCGAAACCGACTTTGCGTCTCTCACGTTCGAGACTCGTCGTCGCAATGCGGTTCCTCTCCTTCAGACAGACATACCACAGCGAGTGGAGGTCTTCCCAGTTCTTCTTTCTCAGCTCATCCACCGTCCATGCACGGCCGTGAGACTGGTCCTCTTTGGGCGTGTTCAAGAGCTTGTTCTTGCCGTAGAAAAAGTCCCAGAGCCCGTGGTTCGGGTCCGTGAGAACCTCACGCTTGTGGCTCGTCGGCTTGGGTAGCGTCTCCCATGATACGGACAGCGGCTCACGAGGACCGGATCTCTTCATGGTACTGACACCTCGCAGGCGGTTGTTGTCGCGAGTCTTGCGCACCGAGTGCGCAGCCGAAGTCGAGAAGCATGCCGCTGCGGTTCGGGGTTGCGTGACCGTCGTCGGCGTCGTGGGCAGCCATTGCCGAGTCTCCTGGAGGCGCAATACGCGACCTATCGATGGTCGCATCGCATTGGGGTTCGCCATCTCTGGCAATTGGTGTCAACGTGGGTGCTGGTAAGGATCACGAATCCCTTTCCCAGAGCTCGTACTATTTCGCCAGTTTAGAAATTTAGCAAAGTCCCTGGCCAATCACACGATGGGTTGTTGCGGCTGCGGGTGAACGAGCTACCGTGTGGGTCTGCGCGGCTGTCAAGCGTCCTCACAGACTTGTGGCTTGACCAGCTCGGGTGTGGCTTAGTCGACAACCTCCTCTCATCCTCCTTAACATCCCACGATCTCCCTGAATCCAAGCTTCACCCAAAGCCTTCACATCCTTACTTTCTCTCTCTTTCGCGGGTTACAAATTCTGAAGGACTTTTGGTTTGTAACGAGGAGATAGGAAACAGAGACCAGCGTTTTCCTTCTACCTACCTCAGTACCCTTCCTCCATGTTGATCTCAACCCCAGCAACCACCTACCCTTGGATTGCTACGAGGGACTTATCGAGGAATGGTCAAACGCAAAGGCGAAACACTTAATCAGTGTCAGGACTAATTGCATAGTACCAGAACCAAGTGTAGAGAGTAAGTGAGCAGAGAGCTCATGTGCCAAAATCAGAATGTCAGCGATCATCGATCAGCGATCAGCTGGCATCAAGTCCCTCCAAGGCTCTCAGGAGCGTAAAATAATCAATATGCGACTTAGAACTTCATCGGTTGCTCATCAGACTTCCCTCAGAAGGTCTTCACGTCGGGATCTCTCTTATTCGATCATCAAGGCCGTTCAAGATAGAGTCAGTGACTACATCTTGTTACAAGTTGATATCTACGTCCCAGAGCGCCAGTCGATGCCCGATATTCTTTCTGTTCTACTCAGAAGGAACAGGATGAATACCAGACTGACAAAGTCACATATAGGCCCCGCCAAATCTATTCCTATCACCAGCAACAGCAGGCGCCTTCCCAGGTCGGTTGGTGAATCATCCTCGCTCCAATGGCCATAGGGGGCCCGTCCTCGTGTCGAAATAAAACAGGAATATGTAGAGGAATACGCAACAGTCACCACACCCCAGTACCCTTATATTCAGGCCCAGGGCCTCATTCGTCAACCAAGCCCAATCGATCCTCATGGTCGAGCGGTATAACGCCCCGGTCCGTTAGTACAGAACTTGGTGATGAAATCCTGCGAAGTCTTCTCAGATGGAGGAATTCGTATGGTGCCCAGTTCGATTCACGGACTGGGCACCTGAGCATTTGACCTTTCTGACTTTTTGAATAAACTGGCTAGGTGATGATGGTATGGTCAAAAATCGACAAACAATTAACCCCCCACCCCTCCCCACCTCTCCCCACCCCACAGCCTACTTTCGACAGGCTACGAGATGGAGTTCACATACGATCCCAGGATGAGCACCATAATAACCGCCAAGAGATTTAGTAACACCGGTATTGAACTATTTGTTGCCCCCTCTGGTCATTCGGATGCCTCTGACTTACATGTTTTATTGCTACTTGTGGCCATGGTGTTGCCCTCCCAGACGGGATTCTGTACGCATCCTTGCCATCGACACAAAGGTCTGAAATACCCAATCTTCCTTATTTCGTGAACCGTAAACGATGCCATTGCCAGCATCCTCGAAGATCAAACTGCGCAAAGTAGCAATTGGACGATTCGAACAAAATGTCCCCACATCCCTCGAGCGCTTGATATCCATCTCCGCGGCCACGAACTTCCTGCGCCTACTTACCTTTTGCACAAGGCTTTCTGTTCGTGACTTCCATAAACGCCTTCCTGACATTCAAATAATAAATCATGTTTACAAGAGCTCTGCGGTAAAAGATTCACCTATACCTCGTAGAGGTGACGCACGCTTGCACGCTGAGCTCACTCGCCTATCTCAAGACCGGGCCTCCGGCGGACGTCATCCGCACTTCAGGACTTAAGCCTTGTGATACCATCACGCCGATACCAACACGGTCATTTCGAAAAGGAATAAAAATTAAGGAAGGAACATAGATATCCAGAAGACGGGTTTACACGCGAGCTCTGAAGGTTCAGGATCGTAGACAGAGGCTTGACGTCCTCCATGTCCCCACTATTTCCATCGTCCAGAGTTTCGTCAACCAATGACAATCAAGCTTCTTCCAACATCAGAAATCCCGTCCCGTCAACTCATCCACACAAAAAACTGCTTTCCATCGCTACCGCCCCGTCTAACGTCCAGCCCTTCACTCGACCTAGAAAGATCTCACTCGTCTTGTCTCGATTCACATCAAGTCTTTCTCAGTCCATCTTCGAATAATTCCCTTCAAAGACTGGGTTGGAAGCATCACACCTCTCTATCAGGACACCCCCTTAAACTACACACGCTAACAGCCCGCATTCTCTCAAAACCACCACCTCTCTCCTCTCTCTCTCTCTCCATCTCACAACACCCCTCCCCGGCCTCGCCATAGACCAGATGTTCAAGTAAGCTTAACCAAACCCTGCCCCATCGCCCCCCCCCTCTCTCCCCTCTCTTCCCTCTCTTCCCGTTCCTGCCCAACGGCCCCCAAACTCAGAAACCTGACACCCCCACCTTCCCTTCCCCATCCCCATCCCCATCCTCATCCCTATGACGCCAAGGAACCAAATAAACATAATACTTACAGCCCCCATCCCCCCAACAGAGCATACAAGAACCTCACCCCAAAGACCCGCCTGGGTTTCGGCGTCGCGGTCCTGGCCTGGGGCGGCGCAGGTCTTTACTACTCCGACCGGGCCGAGGAGAAGTACCAGCCGACGCCTGAGGAAAAGGCCGTCGTCGACAAGTACGTGCCCAAGGTCACCGTCGTCGACAGGTCCTGAGCGAGCAGGCATCGTTCCCGGCGGAGGAGCACAGCCCGATATTGGTTTTTAATCATCGAGGAGCACAGACGAATGTTTATAGAGAGCTGATGATGGGCATCGTGCGACCATTATCGACGTGGTTGCAAACAGGTTCACTGGATGTGAAATAATGGCCAAGGTGTTTAGTTTGTACAGTCGAGTCGATTTTTGCAGTCTCTAATGTCTAAGTTCATGCTACTAGTTCAAAAGAACAATGGAAAAAACTGTGCTGGCAGTAGTGCCTCTGCATCTCGTTTGTTTTTCTTCGTTGTCGCGATAAAACAGAAAAAAAAAAGGACGAGTACCACCCATTTTGAGGCATCTAACATTAGACCAGACCAGCCTAGCCACGCAAACCGCCGAAACAAGTCATTATGAGCGAAAAGCCATGAATAATCGTGACAACCTCGTCGGGCCACCGCTGGTGCCACCCGAGAGCCTCCCAAGTTCTATCTGATCGCAGTCTAATGCAGTGCCAACTCCACTTCCCCGTCTATCGCATGAAACCACCCGCCACAAGATGCATATCAGAAGTAACCACCGTCAATCAATCCGGCTTTGATGCAAGAGGGAATCGAGATGCTTTTCCGCAACAAAGCATATGAGTTGATGAGAACGGATCCGTGAGGAAACAAAACAGAAAAGATGAAAATGAGTAAAAAAACAAACGCCGACCAAATGCAGGTTTTTTTTTTTTTGTAAAGTCAAAGCATGCCGCCGCCCGTTGTGCCGATGTTCGTTTGCACAGAAGGTATGCCTGCATCCTCCACCACCGCCGGAAGAGGTTTAAAAAGTCGTGCCATGTCGAGTGTCAGATTTGACACTCCAAAATCCTTGTCGATCTCTCCAACCGATCCCATATCCTCACCCCTAGACGCCCCATCCGACATTACCCACGCCTTCACTGACTTCAGCAGTTGCATCACCTGCATGAAACGCGCATCCGATTCCATTTGCAGCTCTGATGTCCGAGCATGCTTCAATAGGTACTTTGCAAGCCAGTAGAAATGGATGCCGTCTCTAGAGAAACCATACCTACGGACGTTCTTCGCCGATCCAGGAGGGAATTGGTTGATCATGTCGGTATCCCAGTTGGTTTTGAATTTTTGCAGAGCCATGCGGAATGAATCGTGCACCTGTACCGGAATGCCCTGCAAAGCTGGGTCAACAGGTGTTGCTCTGCCGCTAGTGATGCCGTTGTCTGATCCACCATTCACCATCCAATCGCTCATTGGTGGAGTTGCGTAACCCTTCATAACGGCACTACCGTCCAGTTGAGCTCGTCGGATCAAGGACAGGATGGCGTGTATCAAGATGAATTTTCCGTACAGATTCGTCCTGCCTGGCTGAATCTGGTAGGATCCGTGAAGCAAAGCTTGGAGAGCATAGTCCATTTCCGGTTGCTTGCTGCGCCGTGTGCCGTTGGGATTTTTTTGCTGTGCCAAGTCGTCTCCGTGCAAGCCCAGAGCATCTTCGCAATCCTTCTTCGTCCGTGCGTCCCACGCTGCATCATCAGATGGCAGCGGGATGTGCATCTCGAAGCTGTCCAGTTGAGACTGGGCGTTGAAATAAAGTTCCATGGCGGAGTTGCAGAGGAAGATGATGTGCATCAGGCGTATCCGCTTTTCCTGTTCAACCCACACACCCCAATCGAATGTGGAGACATCATAGTTCTGAGGGGTAAAGTTGCTCTGGTGCAGCGGACTGAAGAGGGGCATGCTGGTGGAGACCTCCAAGAGACGAAGACGACGAGTCTGCTCCGCCATGGCTGGGAAAATCTCACGAGCGCTCTCACGATGCTGTGGCGTACTATTCCAGATCAGCAGAATTTGGAGCAGCATCACAGCCTGGAGTTGCTCAAGGTCCCGATGACCGTTACTTGAGGCACCAGCGTCAGCGTTACCATTCTGCTGTTGGCCCACCGAGTTGGCCAAGAACGGCACGTCGCGAACCAGTGCGGACCTGAGGAAATTCATCATGTCGCGCACGTGATCTGGGGAAAGACGGTCAGAGTAACAAGCGCCCATGCAGCACATGCCAGCCAACAAGCCAGTATAGGCTTCCATGATACGGAACGTGGGTGTATGGAGAATGGGGAAATGGACATGGAAATGAGTGTACTTTTCCAAGAAATCGCGTATGTTTTCGGCGGAGAAGTATAGGTTGAAGCCGGCACTTTCGTCGGTAATCGGGGAACCTGGAGGGTAAAAGAAGTTGAGGATCTGGTTGGAGAGATGGGTAAAGGGATCTTGGATCGATGGCGGCACGTCCCAGGTCGAGAAAAATAGGGAATCGGGGTGGTTTGGGTGGCCAGGCGGACCTTCTGTACTTTCGACGCCGGTATTAGGCTCTGGTTTGGTTGCGATCTGCGTCTGTCCAAGATTAGGGGGGAATTGAGTATGATTTGCGTAGGTTTGTTGCGCACCAGCCTGGAACATTTGAGACCAATCAAGGCCCGATTGTTGGTTCGAGTTCGACCCGCCATACATGGACATTCCATTTTGACCCGGGGGCATATTGTAGTTTTGCATCTGTTGATTCATATTGGGCGTCATGGAGCTAGGGACATTGCCGTTGTATGCCTGCTCGAAGTTGCCACCTCGGCCAGAAGCATCCATGACAGAACCTGTCAAATCCCGTCTGTCTTGGTTACTGCCATTATCAAGCCTAGTCAGGCTGCTGGCGCGCGACAACTGATTCTGGTCGTTTGCCAGGTTGTTCATCCCGTCCGACACAGGCATCATACCAAAAGGCTGAACCATGCCATCCGCAGGCATGTTACCCAGACCATTGAGGTGGTTCAGACCGCCATCCTGACCAAGAGCTGCCTTCTGCTGCTGAGCAGCGTTCTTCTTGACATGAGCCTGAGGGTGAGACAAGTGACTAGCACCAGTCGGGTTACCTCGGCGAATGGAGCACTTCTGGAAGTGACGCTTGAGAATGTCGCTTCGCGAGAAAGTGTCGCGACACAGCACACACATGTAGGGGCGGTCGCCCGTGTCTATGGATCATCCGTGTCAGCTGGGGGGATAAGCTGCGTGGGTTAGTGGGTTATGACTTACGGCGCAGGAGATGACGCTTCAAGTGCTTGGCGTGCAAGTAGGTCTTGGTGCAGTGAGGGCAAGGGAACTTGCCATCGGCATCCTTGACCGGAATGACGGTGCTCTTGGTGTTGCCAGCGCCAGCGGGAGTGGCAGCAGGGCGGCCAGGAGCGCTGGGGAGAATGCCACGGCGACCCTGAGAGCCGACGACGTGTGTAGGCTGGTCGGCGTCACCCATGCCACCGGGCATGACACCGCCAGGGCCGTAGGGAGAGTTCATACCGGGCTGGGGCATGACACCACCGGCGGGCATGGGACGCAGGACGGGAGGAACGCGTCCAGACGCGGGAGCAGGCGCGATGGGCTGCGGGTGAGAGGAAGCCATCGTGGTCTGAGGCAGCATGGACTGAGTGCCGTAGGCCTGGGGCGGGGGGGGATACTGGCCCATCTGCTGGTAAGGACCGCGGGGCTGCTGTTGCTGCTGCTGCTGCTGTTGAGGCTGGTACGGCGGCATGTTGTTCTGGGAGCCCGGAGTGTTGGGAGTCGCAGGAGTGCGAGGAGTGTGAGGGTTGCTGCCGTACATTTGGTTCATGGCGGCGGAGGTCTGCGGCTGCAAAGGCGGCAGAGTCTGGTGAGGCAGCGGGGAGTTGGTGTGCTGAAGTTGATGAGGCGTGATGGCGGGGGGCGACGGGTAGGAGGCCGACGTCGTGTTTATACCATTGGTAGGGTACTGGGAAGCGTCCATGCTATCCGCGGCAGGTCTGTTGGCCTTTTGTCGAGATAAAGGCGCACAGAGCAGCTTGCTTGTTCCGAGATCAAGACGCGTTCTCACGTCTGTACGTACGGGACTCGTCGAGGGTCTCGTGTAAAAAGTTTTGTGGGACAAGGACAGTCAAGTCGCCGACCCGGTTGAAGATGATGCTGCAGGGTGAAAAGAAGTAAACTCGAGTGTAGTGATGCACAGTCGAGAAGTTCTTCAGGATAAGCTTTCCGCCAGACGAATGAAGGAAGTCGCGAACCCAAAGACAACACGCGCAGAGAGGTGTTGTTTGTAAGGTGGACTTTCTGTGATGGGATGAGGCTCCAGTTGATCCCGTTTGGAGGTGGTTTTGGGGAGGGTCGGGAGTGGAGTAGATGGGCCCCGATCCTTTTTATTTATTTTTTCTCGCGTTGCTCTTCGGCAAGAAAAAAAAAAAAA